>PVLA01002968.1:0-117574 GCA_004027455.1 Hydrochoerus hydrochaeris
TTCTTTCTTTCTTTCTTTCTTTCTTTCTTTCTTTCTTTCTATCTTTCTATCTTTCTCCCTCTCTTTCTTTCTTGCTTCAAAATTTTATGGCCTTAAATAGGCTGCATTTACCACCAGGTCCTCCTAATGTCACCCTGGATGGAAAAATCTAATGAAATTCTTTTGATCAAACACTCTTATAACTCATCTATTATCATTTTGGTCTGAGAAGAGGTGGGGAATCTTAATTGTGATATATAAATCTTAGACTACTCCTATTTTGTTTTTAAACGTTATTGTTTGCAGTATGTAGGGCTAACATTCATCATACAGGATGGGTGCGTGTGCACAGCACACCTTAGCTCGTTATATAGCCCTTTCCCTCTCCCCTCCCCTCTCTCTCCATCTCTTGGTCCTCTTCCCATTTCCAAAAGATCTCTCTCTGTTTTTCCTACTATATGTCTTTTATTTTGCTCTTCAATTTATTTATATTTTGAGTTTCTCATTTAAGAGATATTGATATTAAAGCTTGTGTGCCTGATTTATTGCACTTAACTTTAGGTTCTCAAAGTGCCTTTGTTTTCCTACAAATTTATCCATCTTTATGGCATAGTAGTACTCCACTGTGCATAATACCACATTTTCTTCATTCATTCACCTTTTGATGGGCATATAAGCTGCTTCCAAGGTTTGTCTATTATGAATTTTACTGTTGTAAACATGGGCATGCATGGATCACCATAATACAATGTCTTTAACTCTTTCAGGAAGATACCTAGAAAGGAAATGGCTGTGCTGAATGGAATTTCATCCAACATTGGCTCTGTGCATCTCCTACCCCATTTACATTTAATCAAATCCCATCCTGCGGAGCTGGTTCCCCTAGGGTTCCAGGTCTCATCAGCATGTCTGCCACCCCTGATGCACAGCACAGATCAAATTCAGCCTCTCAATGCCGGACAGCGCATTTCCCTGGGTGAAGATGCCTTGGGCATTGTTGGAAACTTGGTGTTGAGCCTCCTGTGTGGCTGGGAGCTGTGGCAAAAACTAAGTTCCTACCCCCCAAGAATCTGTTGAGTTACAGTATCCCAGCATGACTGGAAATCTGAGCTGGGCAATGATGAAAAACGCTTTTCTTTTTCCCCCTATACCATGACTTTTGTGCCGAGCATTCATCTTTCCTTCACCATCCCATGACACTGGGACACAGAAATGATCTCTGTTGCCTGAACACTCAGAGCCCATGTGTCCTGTCCCTTTCTATGATAGGGTTTCACTTGCCTTTATTGGGGTTACATATGCAGACACTGTATAAAAGAACCATTGTGGTATTGAGTTAGAAAAGTCAATTAAGTCTTTGAGGAGTGGATGGCTTTGATAAGCCCCTCTGCTTGTGGGTACACAGGGAGTGGAGGCTTTTGGTGTCTGGTTAGCAGAAGCTGGAGATCTTCCAGGTGGTGGGAAAGCCCAGGTGACCACACAGGTGGCCCCAGTCCTGTGGCACCCTGCAACTTTCTGCTCCATTGGGTAACTGGGGTGTCACTCTGCAGTATGGGGATGGCGTGGTGCCTCATGTGAGCAGTGAGCTCAGCTTGGGCTCCTGGGCCACGTGTCTATCAAACCTTCCTTTGGTGGAAAATAAATTGCTAGCACTTGGGGAGGAATCTACAGAGCCCCATCCAGAGTTACTCAAGGGTGACATTTCCCAGCAGCTTGGAATTCACTGGCTGAGCTACTGGTCACTGCAGTGAGTAGACATCCATTATGGAAGTGGAGATAATGAAAGAAAAGCTGAAAATCACAGGTAAAATGAAAATGAGTACTTATCGCATGTCACCTTTCAATTAGGATCTGTGCTGAGATTTCCACAGGGCTTTGTGTCCTTGCATCCCAGAGTCCTAGGTTGAGATATAGCCCTCCTTCATACAGGGTGCCCCAGTGGGGTGCTGGGGAAGTTGTGATGTCATTAGGTTTGCATGAATGGAACCTGAGCCCTTAAACAGGATGCTGAGGCAGGAGGGTGGCACATTTACACTCAGCCCAGGCAACACAGCCACTTAGCAAGATCCTGTCTCAAAGAGAAGGGGGAAAAGGGATAGGAAATGTAACTCAGTGAGAAGTCCCTGGGTTCAGTTCCCAGGGCCACACATAAGGGGACACTGGGAGAGGGGACAGTGGTTCCTGCACTCATCCCAGCACTTTTTGAGGCTGAGACAGGAGGATCCCAGTTTCAAGTCCAGCATGTGCAGCCTATTGACTGAGTGAGCCCTTGTTTCAACATAAAAAATAAGAAGAATCTGAGGATGGTGTGAACGCTGTGAATTCAATCCTGAAAAAAAAGGAAGGGGAGAGGCACAGAAAAAAAAGGAAGCGGAGAGGCACAGAATATTGACCTCCTCTTTCTGCCATGTGGGAACACTTTGAAAAGATGCCATCTCTGCAAACTGCAAAGATGGGCCCTCCCTAAACTCCACATCTTCTGGCACCTTGGCATTAAAGTTCTTAGCATGCACAGCTGCGGGAAATGCACTTTTTTGTTCTTAAACTACTCAGCCCATGGTGTTTCGTTACAGCATCCACTGCAGCATAAAGCTGGTGGTGTTTATTTTGTCTTCACAATAAACGTTCTCTGTGGCTCATGGATTGAGAGTACACGGTCCCCTTCCGGTCCTGGTTCACGCTGATGAATTCTAGCTGGGGGTTTCAGATCTGGATGGATGAGTGCAGCCTCAGATGCGACTGTGCTGCTGTGGAGAGACAGAGATTTCCCCCTTTACTCCTGCAGCGCTCGACCGTGGCTCACAAGGGAGCTATTTCAGGGTGGGAGGAGGAAAAAGAGGCAGCAAAGACAGTGGATGAAGAGAAGGGAGATTATTAAGAAAAATAAAGATGAAACCGGGAATAGGACATTAATTCAAGGGATAGGGGAAGCACAGGGAGAGGAAGAGGAGTAAAAAGAATCAAGATGCATCACATGCTCCAGTCAGGTATAAATGATTTTTTAAAAATATATTAAAGTTTTCAAAACAAACCACCCTGATGGTATTCTGATTTTTGCAAACAACAGTTTTAAAATGTGATTGCAGATTTTCTAGTGTGCACCGTACACAAGGAAACACAACATGGTGTGGAATTCACTGTGAGAAAAACCTGCTCAGCTGGAACCAGGGACAAGAGAGGCTGTTCTGGCTCTGATTCTGTGTCCTGGCCACACAGGACTGCAGTCTGTGACTTGTTCGGTGGTATTTCTTTGTTGTGTGACTTTCCATCTATGTATATTCTGCTCCAGTGAGTTTTCAAGCCACCGGAAAGGATTAAAGTGAAGTAGATTTTCCAAAAAGCAAGGAAGATATTGGGTGATGGGCATTTATTTCTTCCGACATGAGGAAGAGAAAATTTGCTGCATTGGTGATTTTTATCCAGTGGTTTACATGAGGAACTGTACAATCTGGTGAATGACACACACCATACATGCCTCTCATCTCTGCCTGTTTAAAATAATACAATTAAGTCAGGCATGGTGGCCCACACCTGTAATCCCAGCCCTTGGGAGGCTGAGGCAGGTGGATCATCTTGAATTCAAGACTGACTGATTTTGAGATCAGGCTGAACTCCACAGTGAGATCAGTCTCCATGGGTCAAAAGTAAGATAAAATAAACAATAAATGCACATACTGGGTCTGTGTAAAGTTCTCAGTATATTACCATAGGCTGTGCAGCCACTGTGTTAAAATCCTCGCATGCTGCTACTCTGGGGTCCTGCAGGTGACCACAATCTGCTGCTGGCCAGCGAAGTGGACTCTTAATTACCTGGCTGATTACACTCTCCCTAGCACTGTGGTTCCTGCAGCAGATGGAGCTCTGACTCCTAAGACATCTCCCAGGGACTGTGTCTCCTCACTTTGATGACATCTTTTCTTAGAACTGACCCTCCTGTCACCAAACCCTCTCGGTGTCCAGTTCTGGGCAGGGAGGCCACTTCTCCAAGACTCGTCCCAGCCCACACTCCTTCCCAGAAGTCCCTTCCCTGGGTTTTCCCCTAAAAAACTCTTCCCAGAGCTGAAAGGATGTTACATTTGTATCACAGAGACCAAAAGGTTCTGGCTGAAGGGAAGAAGGGTTTATATGAAACCTAGGCAGTCAGCAGAGCTGGGATTCGAGAGACAGGTAACACTGTCTTTTACTCATTTATTTTTTTCAAGCAATACAACCAACAACCCATAATTGCTTGCCTTATAGCTGAGGAAAACTCCATTTGGTTTAGATTCTCCACTTTGGAGTGATTGCATATGCCATTAGTCTGTAAGAGACTCAGCTGTTAACATTCAACTTTGCTGTGTGACTCAGTGGTCTTTGTGTTTCTCAATTTCGTGCATCCATCGAAAATAATACAATCGCCGTTTAAGGAAGATTGAGCAGAAAGCTTATTGTAGTCTGAACACATGAGTGACTGGTTCTTTAAAATAAATATTTATTAAGTAATCGTCATCTGCATATGAATCTTTTCAGAGTGCTGTAAGGCAAGCATGGTTAATGAGTCGATCATTATTACTCTTAAAGCAAATCGCAGCTCTCCGGGGAGATCACTACTCCTGAGAGTGCAGCTATTGTGACCCCACTCCACCCACAAAAAGAAGTAACTGGTTTCTCAATTTCTTTTCGACTTGAGATTGCAAAACTCAGGAAGGGGCGCTAAGATGAAATTAGTAGGTGCACACTTAGATGCTCTGGGTGGATTTCCCAGGCCTCCTCCTCCGCGTCCCTGGAGCTGTGTTCTGAGGTTCCAGAAGGGGACCGCCAGGAAGACAGGCCGCTAGGGGCTTCTCATACACAAGGGCACATCCTCCTGTGGTTAAGTTTTGACTTAAATATATTTATTATACATTTGATATGTTATATAATGCATATATATAATTCTATGTTTGTAAAATTTATATGTAAATAAATTATGCATATTTGCATATAATAAGTGCAAATATAAACACATATATTTTACGTATAACAGATGTGAATATAACTACATCCATATTTTTGCATATAGTAAATATAAATCATGCATCAGATTTTAAAGAGAAAGGCCTCCCCAATCCATTACACAACTGTTTGTTTTCTGATGCTGGAGATTGAACCAAGGGCCTTGGAACTGAGCTACATTTCCCACCCTTTCTGTAATGTGACACAAACTCTCCCTAACTTGCTCAGCTATTTATTTGAACTTCCTGCCTCAGTCTCCCAGGGCGTGCCCCCCAACTCCGCTTATTTATTTATTAATTTATTTTTATCAGTCCGTGTTTGCAGGACACAATGTTTACAATCCCCTTGTGGAGCTGGTGCACGGACAGGACACATTGTCTTGTCAGGACGTTCATTCTTTTGTCACCCCTTTCCCCCTCCCTGCTTTCCCTCCCTCCATCTCTCCTTCTAGATCCCATTTGAAAAAATCTGTCCCCCTTCCTCTTATTACCTTTCTTTTATTTCACTCTGGCTTATTTTTAAAAGCTGCCAAGGTGGATATTTAGCGTATGAGAAGGGAACCAAGAGATGGAAGAAGTGGGGCCCAGGGAAAGAAAGTGGGTTTTTTAGAAAAGGGCAGGAGGAGAATTGTGACGTGTTTTATACGTTTACCAAGAGTCTTTGAACAATGTGATCATCATGTACTGCTACAAACATGTATTAACAATATATTTTGTTTTGCATATATTTACATATATCTGCGCATTGCATATATTTGCATATATATGAAGAAATCCAAGAGATGCAGGGAGAGGTAGAGGATTAGTAAAAGGGATTTAGAAGTATTCTGTCCATGTAGCAGCTCCCATCATGTGTGTAATCATTATGTGCTATAAGCATTGGTACGAATATGTACTGATAAAATTTTTTAAAAGTCTTTTTCTTTTCCCAGGAATATATTGAAAATTTAAAAATAGATACAAAGTTATGTTCAGGTCTATAACCTCTCCAACTTTCAAGTACCCTAAATTTAAATTATCCTCTCATGGCCCCTCTCCTCTTAGAGGATCATACATGGGAAGAGACTGCCTCTGACCCCAAAAGTTAGCTACTAGAGTTCATGGACTGGTTTTTGAAGAGAAACCTTGAAGAGCTCAGGGAAAGGACAATAAATATGAATGATAAGGCACTCCCCTTTTTACACGAAAGCCATCCTGGGAAATCCATGTCAGCTCTAGGCATTGAAACCAGAAATGATCTCCAGGTAGAAATCTGGGGCTCACCCCAACCCCCACCTCCCAGAGCCTGGGTGCACAAAGAAGCCCTCTGCTTTGATGAATGCTTGAACAGGTCATCAACATCCTGACTGCCGGCTTTCCTGAGCCTGTGATCCTGTAACCAGAGCTGCTTCAATTATGCTCTTTCCAGAAGAACAGGTAGCTGGCAGGACAGGTCAGGGAAGGGGGAATATTTTAGAAGCACTTCCTGCTATGAATCTAACTTTTGATCTTCTGCGATTGCTCAAGTCAGTGAGTTGACATGCATGGGTCACTCTTGGTGGCCTTGAGGCTGGCCAGGATACTTCCTGTCCTCTCTGGATCTTACCAGGGCAGCCTACTTCGCTCTGAAGTGGGCAAGGTGGGTAGGATGTTTCAACAACACAGAGCTGAACCAGAATTTTTACTAACAAGAGTGATATCCTGGAGCATTTTTCTTCCAAATCACAGCAGAAACACTCACAGGTGCTCTAGTTTTAAGAAGACTTTTGGCTCAAATCTCTCTTCTGAAACTCAAGGGATAGACATGGAAATGGTAAGAAGGCATCTTGCCTCCGATCGTTGCATTCTCCACGGGGACCTCTTTTGTCTGCCAAGGCAGCTGGGTCCAACTTGTGTCATCTATCAGACCTGACTGGGATGTGACAGAAATCACAAGAAGGTGTGCTGGGGGCAGAATTTCCCGAGACTTACCACAGTCCTCCCACTGAAATGTTAGGAATGAGAGGCCAATGATCAGGAATCAGAGTGAGTTCATTTTCCTTATATGTAAATAAAAGCGGCATCTTTGATGGTGCTTCCCAAACAGTGCCGTATCTTTCTGCACTGCCAATGATATATGTATCGTTGCTGTGTTTATCTATGTATCTATGTATTTATTCATCTGTTTATGGTTCTATCTATGTATCTATCATCTGTCCAATGATCTGACTATATGTGTGTCTATATATGTACTTATGCATCTATGAATCTATGTGTATATCTGTGTCTATCTATGAATCTATGTGTCTATATATCCATCTAGTGTCAGTGTACTTATGTAGCTATGTATCTATCCACATATCTGTCTAGTATCAGCGTGTTTGTCTATGTGTCTAGCTATTTAAGTATCTGTGTATCTGTCTGTGAATCTAAGCATCTATGTATGTATCTATGTATCTGTCTACGTGTCTCCTACTATCTGTCTAGGCATCTGTGCATACACCTGTCTATATATCTATGTATCTGTTTATGCATCTACCTATGTACCTCTTTGTTACGGTTGACTCACTGTGTTAACTTGAAGGTTTAGAAACTTAACTAAGTAATGCTGGGGTGTAGAGGTCATGTGCTAGGGCGGCTGCTTCTACGCTAGGATCTTGCAATGATTGATACATTGTGTCACCTTGAGAAGTCTACAAGTTTAGCTAAGTAACTCAGCAGTTCTCCAGCTAGGGTGGAGAGGACAGGCTCTTATCATCCTAGGCTGTTCATTGTGTCAGTTTGAGGAGTTTAGAAGTTTAACGAGTGACTCAGCAGGGGGTGAGGTGCTTCACTTTGTAAATATCCTGAGCCTGTGCAAGCAGAGGGCATACAGATGGTGTGAGCGCTACACTTGCCCTAGGGGGGCAGCCTGCATACGGTGTAAGGGGGGAGAAGAGGCTTGTTCTCACTCTTTTTGCCCTTACTGCTTTCCTGGCTTCTGCTACCATGAACTGTTGCCCTTGTGCTATGCCACCCTGCCTTGGAACCAGCTGAATATGGACTGAACTCCATAACTCCACAACTCTGAGCTAAACGGACCTCTCTTTCTTTAATTTTGAGTGTCAGATTTTGTATCAGCAATGAGGGAAAAGTAACTAACATGCAATTTTTATAATATTGAGGTCTGAGCTCATGGCCTTTGCAATGAGCGATACCCCAGTCCTTTTTTATTTTTTAGTTTGGGAAGTGGTCTGGTTAAATCCCTAAGTTGTGCAGGGTGTGCTCACATTTACACTCCTGCCTTAGCCTCCTATGGTGCACAATGTATTAAAGCATCAGATATCTGTGCACATGGAGAGTAGAATCAGGGGTCTCTGTCTCTTTCTCTCTCTGTCTCTGTCTCTATCTGTCTCTCTCTGTCTTTCTCTCTCTCTCTCTACTCTCTCAGATGTTTTGCAATTCTAGTGAGCAGCAGAGTAGAAAACCTAATGTTAAATCAGTATCTCCTAAATTTTCTGGTGGTCTGGGTTGCACTGTGTAGGAGCTTGCACAGTAGGGCCAAATGCACAGCCAGCATTTGGCACCATAGGGACACCATCGTATCCTAAGAGGTGACATACAGATGTGCAAAGCTGAGCGCTATAGAAACTCATCATCGTGTTGGAGTGAAGCCTGCATACTGTGCAGCAGAAAAACTTTAAGTAAGTGTGCAGTTACGTCTAACATTGAGAGAAACATATACTCATTCACTGACAAATAGTGACTCTTACAAATGTACTCAAGTGCTCAGAATAAATTGAAGCCTTTGTATTAACTGCCAAAAGGTGTAAAAAAAAAAAAATTAGGAGCAGGCTGTGAATGGTGGTGCACATGTGTAATCTTAGCACTTTAGGAGGCTGAGACAGGAGGATGACAAGTTGGAGCCCAGCCGGGACAACTAAGATGTAAGATGTTAGTAAGAAACTGTCACTAAATTTAAAAATCTAGAAAAAGAGGCCTGCAGATGTGTCTCAGTGTGAGAGCCAAGATTACAGTTTAATTCACACACACACACACTTAGAAATACAGAAGTAAGGTTTTGAACAATTTTGAACTTAGATTTAACCCTCCCCCTCCTCCCCCTCCTCCTCCTCCTCCTCCTTCTCTTCCTCTTCTCCTTTAGGCTATTTGTTTTATATTTTAGTGCCTTCAGTCTGAGGAAGTCTCCTTTTAATGCTTAATAATTTCTTCACTATTTTTTCATTCTTAAGGGAAAGAAATCTCTTCTTTACAATATTAAAGTCATGTAGAAATTGTTTCTCCTGCTCTTTGCTTTCTCTAAAGCTTCTAAAGTCATTTTTAAAGGTACCGTTTGTTTATTTTTGTTACTAATTAAGTGAATTTTCTGGTTCAGGGCTTTTGGCAGTGCTGGAAAGCATAATTAAGATCACACTGGTCACAAGGGGAGACTTTTGGCAAAAGCAGATTTTATTCCCTTCCTGAAAAATCACACTCAGTGTTGGCCAACCTGATTTTCATCCAACTGGCCCAAGGGCCTGGGAACTGTAACTGGTCACCCCAACTTGGCCCTCCACCAGCCCTGTGGGTGGCAGGGAACTTTGATTCCAAGCTCCAAGACCAACCTCATATGGAGGGCCAAGCAGGTGTTCAGTGTGAGGGAAATGCTCGGACTCAAACCCCCAACTCCTGGCTCCAGAAGAGAAGCCACTTTGCCAGGATGCACCGTGAATCAGGTCCTTAGGACACTCAGGAGACTGACTCAGTGTGGGGACCAGCCCAGGTGGCCTGAAAGGAACAGAGAAATGTGGAGGTGTCCAGGTGGGGGCTGAGCAGAGGCCCTCTGGAGAGAAAACATAAGTGAGAAATGGGAGACTGTCTTCCTTCCCAGACTCATGGTGAGGGACACTGTAGAATCTCACTGTCTTTAAGTCATCCGATGACCTTATGATCCATGAGTGACTCCTGCAACCCCCTTCCATTGATTATTGATTGGCCAATTGATTTATTAAATACAAGGCCTTCACACCAAACTATATCCAAGCTCCTTTTTAAAAAAAAAATTTTTTGACACAGGATGCCAGTAAATTCCTGAGTTACCAAGGTTGGGCTTGAATTTGAGATCCTTCTGCCTCAGCCTCTCAGGGTGCTGGGATTACAGGTGGCCACCACCCTCGTCAGATATCTTGGAGATATCTTCAGCTTTGTGGAACATTCTTAGAATTTCTACATAAATCTTATTTTTTGTTTTTTAGTTGGAAGGCTTAAAACCATCCTTAAGTAAATATTTTAATGCTTTTTCAAATTCCTGGTATTTTCATTTTTTTCTTTCTCCTTGGTTTGGTTTTTATTTAAATTTTACAGTTGAACCCAGGACCTTTACATCGAGCTACATTGTCAAACATTTTTAATTTGTTTTTAATTTTCAGTGTCTTTCTGAGTCACAAACTTGCCTGTTGGGGCTCAAATGCTAACGTTGGGATTACAAGCGTTCAGTGTTAAAGTGCTTGAACACTGATGTCATAGCAGTTATTTACTTTGTACCTATGTGGAGGTAATGCAGGGAGTTGTCAGAGAAAAAGGAAAAATCAGCACATGTACTGACTAGGCCCAGTGCATTTGTCAGAGGAGGAAATTATGTACGTTTCCACTAAAGTGCTGTTTTGTACAAACATAGACCACAGGTGATTAACTTGCTAAGAGATGGGATAAAAAGAAGTTGATGAGTTCCGTTCCTTCCCTTCCCTTCCCTTCCCTTCCCTTCCCTTCCCTTCCCTTCCCTTCCCTTCCCTTAATATTTTGAGACAGGATCTCACTATGCAGTTCAGGCTGGCCTCAAACTTGCAGCAATTGTCCTACCTCAGCCTCTTGAGTGCTGGGCTCACAGTTGTGTGCTGCTGCCCCAGAGTGTCACTTCTTACTTGTCTTTTGCTTCAGTACCTGCTTAGTGTGACACTCAGGTTGAGTTACCTCCCTTCCACCCCTTTTTGCTTCCAAGTGTTGCTCTAATTCATGGGCATACACACACACACACACACACACACACAGACCTCTTCCCCCTACTAAGTGCAATCCCTTGGTTTCTCTCTATGTGATGTTCCGCTGTGTGCCATGCTCTGCCCCGTCCTCACCGAGTGACCAAACTCCCCTTCTAAGAAGTTGTCCCTGACTTCTGATTCCTGTCCCTGTCACACGTCCACCCAGGGTCTAACTATATCCACCCAGCTGCAGAATCTTCTAGGAGTCCCATGAGAGGTCTGTAAGGGAAAGAAGTTGGTTCCGCCCGGTGCCCCTGGTCCTGAACCTGGACAGGTGCTCTGTTAATTTATGGAATTTGGACATCTTCGGAGGCCTCTAGATTAAGAAGCTGCAAGGTGATACAGAATCAAGCAGGCATGGAAACAATGAACTGCTCCTTAGCTGGAGAAATGGTGAGCACTGTGGCAGCTCAGCTGCCGAGAGCAAAGCTCAGTGATTGTCTTTAGGATTTGGCGTCTGAGTCAGCAGCTCTGGGGCTGGGATTCCTACACACTGCAAGACGGAGGAGCCCTTCCTAGTGACCCTTCACTCTTCCCGGGTCTCTGAGAGGAAATCACGTGCAATCCTCGGTAGACCACAGGTGTCACAGAGCCTTTCTCCTTCTCCCCCTCTTGGGGAGTCACTGGCAAGCCAGATGGGAAGTCAAGCTGTGATCTTAGGTCACTATTGCAGGGCTACAGTAAAGAAGAATTAGAATGGAAAATAAATTAATGAGGTTATGACCTCACAAAAGCTGTGCCACCATGGAAGCACTCAGAGATTGAGTTTTGCCCTACTAAGTATTTTTGAAGATCAATACAAATTAATACTAATGCTTCAAGAGGGAGTAGGGAAAGACACCCAGACTGTAATTTCTAGATATGCTGAGTGGACAACTCCATGGGACAGAGGAATGACCACAGCTCTGCCAAAGGTGGCAGACTCATGGTTCACCCACAGCCAAGAGACACCACGGTTTGAGGCCTTTCTCCAATTGGTTCAGAAGCAATATCATAAAAAATGAATTGCTGTCTGGGTTTGGAGAGTATTGACCCATCAGCTTTCCCCTTGTTGGGACACAGTATTTGATATCCACAACTTGAAGGAGGAGAGGCTTATTTAGCTCATGGTTCAGGGGATTCAGTCCATGGTCAGCCAGTTCCAAAGCAGGAATTTCATGGCAGAGGTGCAATGGGGAGCAAAGCCACTCATTTCATGCAGACCGGGAAGCAGAGCCAGGGAAGAGCACCAGGGAGAAGGAGAGGGACCATGTATAGACCCCAAGGTGACTTCTGTGACCACCCAGACACACGCAGAAGTGTGCTCTGTTAATCCCTTGGGCAACCCAAGCCAATCAAGTTGACACCCTGCAGTGAAGCTTAACCATCACAGTAAGAGTCCTTTTAGCAGACTTAGTTTTAGGTGCTTTGAAAACTTATTACTTAAATTTTAAAAATTAAAAAGGAAGTTAGGTGGGTTTTTTTAATTTAAATTTTATTTTACAGAGAATAAAACAAAGGAGGACAGAATAAAGCAGATCAGAATAGAACAATGCAAGCAATACAGCACTTCACAGTAAGACAATTGGATATCAAGAGTAGGTACCATAATATCTCTTTCTTTGAAATAGTTGAGCATAGATTCACACACGATAATATCAAACATAACAAAATAGAATAAAACCAGTCGAGAGAAAGAGTTACAAGGCATTCTGAACCAAATAACAGAAAAAGAACAATGGCTACTGTAATATCTCATTTCCCTTAAAAAATTTGTTTATATTGTTACACATGTTGAAATCCAATAAGACACAATATGATAGAATCAATGGTAATAGAACAAAAGCATGTTAGGACTTCAAAGCAAGATGATATTAAATCAGCAATGGCTGCCATAATGTCTTGTTTTCTTCAAAGTAGCTGTTCATACCATCACACATAATAAGATCAAACAAAATAGAATAAAACCATTCCAACCAATGAATGAAAACATTATAAGACTTCAAAGCAATATAATGGGGAACCATGATTACCATAAAATTTTACGTACTCTTACCATTTCTTACACTAGGGAGATTATACAGTACTTATACATGTGAGTTTGATTTATTTTGCTTGTGAGTATGAGCTCAAGTTGCATCCATTTATTTATGAATATCTCAATGTGATCATTCTTTATAGCTGAGTAGTACTCCATTGTATAAGAGTACCACAATTTTTTTATCCATTCCTCAGTTGATGGGCACTTAGGTTGTTTCCAAGACCTGGCTATTACAAATTGTGCCACTATAAACATGGGTGCGCATATATTACTGTGGTATGATGTTTTCAGTTCTACTGGGAATATGCCTAAGAGTGGAATAGCTGGGTCAAATGGGACCTCCAAACCCAGCTTTTTGAGGAATCTCCAGACTGACCTCCACAGTGGTTGCACCAGTCTACACTCCCACCAACAGTGCAGAAGAGTTCCTTTTTCCCCACAGCCTTTCCAGCATTTGTTGTTGGTAGTTTTCTTGATCCTGGCATTCTTTCTGGAGTGAGATGGAATCTCAGTGTAGTTCTAATTTGAATTTCTCTAATGACCAATGATGCTGAACATTTTTTCATGTATTTATTTGCCATTTGTATTTCTTCATCTGAGAACTGTGTGTTCATCTTGGGTGCCCATTTTTGGATTGGGTCTTTGAATTTTGGGGGTCTGATTTTTTAAAAATTTTATTTAAAGAGAAAAAAAGCAAAACAGAAAAAGGGGTAGAAACAATACAGAATCTCAGAAAAAAAAAGCAGTAAGAAATCACTAGTTGATAAATTACATACTGTAATTCTTAAACTAGTTGTTAAAGTTACAAAATTAAAGCATACAAAGTGTACATTCAAACAGTGAGGCTGCAAAGAAGTTCAATGATCCAGTAACAACTTAGCAACATGGTTTTCCATCCTACACACTTAAACATACATGCAGCCATATCCCTAGAGCACTTTCTTTTCTTCTTTTTACTTTTTAAGTCCATTATCTGCTTAGTTATATCCTGTTTCAGGTGGCTCAGTACCTTACTGACTTGTTTTGTTGTTGTTATATACTTTTAATCACCTTATATAATTCTGTTGCCTTGTTTTTGAGTTTCTCCTCATCCATGATCCATGGATCAGCTTTGGTGGAGATGGGAGATTTTTGGAGGTATTTTGTTACTTTCTTATGTACTTTTTTTTTTTTTGAAGGTAGCAAAATACAGCAGAACAAGACAGAACAAACCCATGCGACCGCAGTGCAGTAAAACTACCACAGAACCTCAGAGCAGGTCACCAGGACACGAGCAATGGGCTCAATAGTACAGCCCATTTTGTTCACATTAGCTGTTCTTTCAATCAAATAGAGGAAAATGGAAGGAAATAACAAACTTTTAAAAACAGAATATTGAATAAAGCAGTACCATTAATCAAAACTGAGCAAAACAGTGATAAAAATATTTGCCTTCAGAGAGATGGTAGAAGGAAATCCCCCTTACTTGCCACGCTGTATACATTCATCCTCCAAAAAGATACTCAGACTGCCAGTGCCTACTTGCTAACGGGGTGGGGAGGAGGGGATGGATCAATGTCTGATCCTTAGCCTGTGCACCAGCAGGGCCCTAGCTGTTTATCAGGGCGGCCGGCAGGCTGCCTTATCTCCCAGCGCCCAAAGTTCCAACATGATGCAGAGCTCAGGAATCACTGATAGTTTTCACCCTGGTGTGCCAGTGGTTTGCCAGGCCACCAGCTGTTCACGAGGGTGGCAAGTAGGCCGCCTATTCTCCAGTGCCCAAAGTTCCAAAATGATGCAGAGTTCAGGTATCGCTGATAGTTCCCTCCCCAGTACCAGGGTCTGATTTTTTAAAATTCTTTATAAGTTCTAGACAGAAATCCTTTGTCTGAGGGACAGTTCATTAAGGCTTTTTCCCAGTTTGTGGCTTTTCTTTTCAGTATGCTGGAGATTTCTTTCGACATGCAGAAACTCTTTAATAAGACATGATTCCAGTTATTGATTCTGGGAAGTATTTCCCATGCAGTTTGGTTCTGGTTCATGAATTCTCTACCTACCCCTATGTCTTCAAGGTTTTTACCTACTTTGCCTTGCAACAGATTTAGTGTTTCTGTTTTAATATTTAGAACTTTGATCCATTTAGATTTTAGTTTAGTACATGGTAATAGGCATGGGTCTAATTTTAGTTTTCAGCAAATGGATAGCCAATTTTTCTAGCACCATTTATTAAAGAGACTGTCGTTTTTCCAGTGAACATGCTTGGCCCCTTTATCAAAGATAAGATGGTTGAGTGTGTTTGTAGTTGTATCTTCTAGTCTATTCCATTGATCTTCAAGTCTGTTTTTATTCCAGTACCATGTTGATTTTATTACAGTAGCTTTGTAGTATAACTTCAAGTCACGCATTGTGTTGCCTCCTGCCTTGGCTTTGCTGAATAGAATTGCCTTTGCTATTCTAGGTCTCTTCTGGTTTCAGATGAATTTTAGGATTTCTCTAGATCCATGAGGTATATTAGTGGTATTTTCATTGGGATTGCATTGAATGTGTATAACAATTTTTTGGCAGAATGGCCATTTTCACCATATTTATTCTTCCTATCTATGAACAAGGGATGTCTTTCCATTTTTTGAGGTCCTCTTCAATTTCTTTTTTCAGGGTATTATAATTTTCCCTGTACAACTTTTTTACATCTTTTATTAGATTAATTCCTAAGTGTTTCATTTTTTAGGATGTTAGTGTGAAGAGTGTGGCTTCTCTTATTTCTCGCTTGGTGATTTTGTTGTTATTATGTAAGAATGCTATTGATTTTTGAGTATTGACTTTGTATCCAGCTACATTGCTGAATTTATTTATTATATCTAGGAGACTTTCAATGGAGGTTTGGGGGTCTTCTATGTAGAGTATCATGTCATCTTCAAATGATGATAGTTTAACTTCTTGTTTTCCTATCTTTACTCCTTTTATTTCTCTCTCTTGTCTAATTGCTCTGGCTAGTATTTCCAGTACTATATTAAATAGGAGCAGTGATAAGGGGCATCCTTGTCTTGTGCCTGATTTTAAGGAAAAGCCTTTCAGTTTTTGACCATTTAATATGACTCTGGCTGTTGGTTTGTTGTAGATGGCTTTTATCATATTGCAGTAAAGACCAATTATTCCAATTCTCTGTAAGGTTCTTATCATGAATGGGTGTTGGTTCTTATCAAAAGCTTTTTCTGCATCTATAGAAATGATCGTGTGATTCTTGCTTTTGACTCTATTGATATGGTGAATTACATTTATTGATTTATGTATGTTGAACCATCCCTGCATGCCTGCGATGAATCCCACTTGGTCATAGTATATAATCTTCTTGCTGATTGGCTGCATCCTCTTTTCCAATTTTATTGAGAATTTTTGCATCTATATTCATTAGGGAGATTGGCCTGTAGTTCTCTTTTTTAGTTGGGTCTTTCTCAGGTTTTGGTACTAGAGTGATATTTGCTTCCAGGAATGACTTAGGGAGAATTGCTTCCCTTTCAATTTCATTGAAGAGTTTGAGGAGTGTCAGCATTAAGTCTTCTTTGTATTTCTTGTAGAATTCCACAGTGAATCCGTCTGGACCTGGGCTCTTCTTTGTTGGTAGGGACTTAATTGCATTTTCAATTTCATTAATAGAAATTGGGTCATTCAGCAGTTTTACATCTCCTTGATCCAGCTTTGGTGGTTCGTATGTTTCTAGGAATCTGTCCATTTCTTTTGTGCTATTGCACCTATGAGAATAGAGGTTTTTGAATTAGTTGTTGATGATCTTCTGTTATTTCCACAGGGTCGGTAGTGATTTCTCCTTTTTCATTTTGTATTGCATGAATTTGAGTCTTTTCTTTCCTTTTTTAAATTAGGTTGTCTAGGGCTTGTCAATTTTATTTGTTCTTTCAAAGAACCAACTCTTTGATACATTGATTCTTTGAATTGTTTCCTTAGTCTCTATTGTATTAATTTCTGCTCTGATCTTTATAATTTTTTCCCTTCTTTTGGCTTTGAGCTTGGCTTGCTCTTCTTTTTCTAGATGTTTCAGGTGTAATATCAGGTTGCTTATTTGTGTTCATTCTGTTTTCCTAATGTGAGAATTCAGTGCAACAAATTTTCCTCTGAGGACCACTTTCATTGCATCCCACAGGTTCCGGTAAGTTGTATTTGTATTTTCATTTGCTTGTAGATATTGTTTAATTTCTTCTTTGATTTCCTCTGTGACCCACTGATTGGTCAAGAGTGTATTATTTAATTTCCATGTGTTTGTGTGGTTTTTGCAGTTACTTTTATCATTAATTTCCAGTTTCATGGTGCTATGATCCGATAACATGCATGGGATAATTTCAATTCTTTTGCATTTACTTAAATATGTTCTGTGGGTTAGTATATGGTTTATTTTAGAGAATGTCCCATGTACTGCTGAGAAGATTGTATATCCTGATGTTGTTGGATGGAACACTCTCTATACATCTATCAAATCCATTTGTGCACAGGTGTGATTCAGTTCTATTATTTCTTTGCTGATTTTCTTTCTAGTTGATCTATCCCTTTGTGTCAATGGTGTGTTAAGGTCTCCTGTTATAATTGTGTTATTGCCTATTTGATTTTTCATTTCTGTTAATACTTGCTTTGTGTAGTTGGGTGCTCTGGAACTTGGTCCATATATGTTTAAGATTGTTATCTCTTCTCTTGCAGTTTTCCCCTAACTAGTATAAAGTGACCTTCTTTATCTCTTTGGACCATTCTTGATTTGAAGTTCACATTGTCTGCAAACACAATAGTCAACCTTGCTTTTTTTTGAGTTCCTGTTGCATGAAGTATTGTTTTCCATCTTTGGACTTTCAGTCTATGAATTTTCTTTTGGGTTAGATGGGTTTCTTGTAGACAGCATATGGTTGGACGCTGTTTCTGGATCCATTCTGCCAGTCTGTTTCTTTTAATTGGTGAATTGAGGCCATTTACATAAATGGTTATAACTGTTATATATCATTTTACTGTTGACATGTTATCTTTCTGATGTTGTATCTTAGATTTCCATTCTGTTTAATTATCTGTCTTGCTTAGTGGTTTTTTCCTATGTGTATCTAGAGTGTCTTTCAGTATTCTTTGTAGGTTTGATTTGGTGATCATGAAGTTCTTCAGCCATTCTTTGTCATGGAAGTATCTTATTTCTCCATCCATTTTGAAGGGGACAATTTTGCAGGGTACATCAGTCTGGGTAGGAAGTCGTTTTCCTTTAGGATCTGAAATACTTCACTCCATGCTCTTCTTGACTTCATTGTTTGTGTTGATTAGTCTGCTGTGATTCTGATAGATTTTCTTTTATAGGTGACCTGCCTTTTCTCTCTAGCATTTTTTAATATTCTGTTCTTATGTTAGATTTCTGAGATGGTGATTATTATATGTCTGGGTGTAGTTTTATTTTGGTTATGGCTGTTTGGAGTTCTATATGCCTCACTAATCCATATGTCACTTTCCATACTCATGTTTGGGAAGTTTTCAGCTATTATTTCTGTAAATAGCCTCTTGATATCATTTGTGTTTTCCCTTCTTTTTCTTTTATCCTTATTAATCTTATATTGTTTTTCTTTGCATCATCTTGAAGCTGTTGAATTGTTATTTTCTGATTTCTTGTTATTGTTAGAAGATATTTTCTTTCCTGTTCACTAGCTGCAATCTTATCTTTGAGGTCTGAGATTCTATCTTCACTTTCGTTGAGGCAGTTTTGGCAACTTTCAATAGAATTTTTGATTTCCTGTATATCTCTTTGAATCTGCTTAATGCATTCTGTTTGTCTCTTAAACTGTTCATTCTGGGATTCTATCATTGTACTTTGTTCCTCTAATTGTTTAGCTGTGTGTTTGTTGGATGTATTCAGTATTTCTTTCACTACTTTTTCATTTCTTCTTTTACCTGGGAGAATATTTCTGATTTGAATTCCCTCATAGCTTCCTGTACTTGATTCTTTATTTCAGTTGAGATTATGTCATGCATTTCATGTGTATGTGTAGTATTTTCTTCTATGTATGTGGCTCCTAGGTTTTCTTGGGATGGGCCGTGGGGGTTTGAGATTGCATTTTGGTCTTTTGTTTTGTCATTTTCCTATATTTCCATGTCTCCGGTGGTTTTCCAAAGCTTTCCCTTGTGGTGTGGCACTGGCTTGGCACCCCTGTGGTGGGCCTGGCTCCTGTGGTTGAATGAAGGTCGCTGGGCACAGTCCACTCAAGCCCACAGAACCTCTGGAGCCTAGTCCAATGACCCAAGGGGGCTGGGCAGGCACCCAGCCGCTGGAATCGATGGTCCCAAACCCTTCCAGATCTGCCCTGGCAAGCTACAGCTCACCTCATGGCGCAGTGCCGGCTTGGCTCCCCCTTCAGCGGGTCTGGCTCCCCTTGTTGAATGAAAATCACTAGGCACAGTCCACTCAAACCTGAAAAACCTCTGGAGCCCAGTCCAGTGAGGCAAAGGAGGGTGAACACACCTTTCTAAGGCAGGTGCTTATGCCACTGACGTAAATCTCCAGCCCTCAGCTGTTTACTTCTGTAAATAGCTTCTTGATATCATTTGTGTTGTCCCCTTCTTTTGTATTTATCCCTATTAATCTTATGTTGTTTTTCTTTGCTTCATCTTGCAGCTGTTGAATTGTTATTTCCTGATTCCTTGTTATTTTTAAAAGATCTTTCCTTTCCTGTTCACTAGCTGCAATCCTATCTTTGAGGTCTGAAAGTCTACCTTCACTTTTGTTGAGGTGGTTTTGGCAACTTTCAATAAATTTTTGATTTCCTGTATATCTCTTTGAATCTACTTCATGTATGCTGTTTGTTTCTTATACTGTTAATTCAAGGATTCTATCTTTTTGCTTTGTTCCTCTAATTTTTTAGCCGTGTCTTCTTTAAATGCATTCACTATTTCTTTCACTACTTTTATCATTTCTTCTTTTACTTGGGATATTATTTCTGATTTAATTTCCTTCATAGCTTCCTATACTTGCTTCTTTATTTCAGTTGATATCATTTCAGATATTTCAGGTGTATGACTAGTGTTTTCTTCTATGTTCATGGTGGCTCCCAGGCTTTCTTCGGATGGGCTGGAGGTTTGAGATTGCATTTTAGTTTTCAGTTTTGTCATTTTCCTATATTTCTGTGTTTCGAGTGATGTTCCAAAACTTTCCCTGGGCGTATTGGAAATCCCTTCCTGTACCCTCAGCTCCCAGGACTCAAGCAGCCTTGGCTCCCCTCGTGATGGCAAAGGTTGCTGGGCGTGGTCCACTCAAGCTCATTAAATCTCTCCAGGCTAGTCTAGTCCATTGTCCTAGGGGGCTGGGCAGGGACCCAAGCATTGAGAGTGATGGTCCCAAACTCTCCCCGGGCCAGCACCAGTGAGCTGGAACTCACCTGACCACATGGGCCTAACTACCCTCTCAGCACAGGTCTGGTCTCCTGGTTGAACCAAGGTCACTGGGCATGGTCCACTCAAGCCAGCAAAACCTCTCCAGGCTAGTCCAGTGTCCTTGGGGGCTGGGCAGGCACAAAAGCACTGAGAGAGATGGTCCCAAACTCCCTGGGCTAGCGCCGGTGAGCTGGAACTCACCTGGCTGCAAGGGCCTAACTCCTCTCTCGGCACAGGCCTGGTCCCCTGGTTGAACTGATGGTTTTTTTAAAAATTAGTCTGTGTTTGCCGTACGACATGTCTGCATTCCTCTTGTGGAGTTGGTGCATGGACAGAACACATCATAACCTTTTCCATGCCCCTTCCCTCTTTTCCCATCCCCTCTCTCCATCTCTGGATACCTTATCTGTTTGAGAAACATCTCCCTGTCTCCTATTATTTACCTTGTATTTTTTCTTTAATTTACTTATAATTTGGATTTCTCATATAAGAGAGTCCATGCAATAATGAAGTGTATGTACCTGGTTTATTACCCTTAACATTATTGGTTTCATGGTGCATCCATTTTCCTACAAACAGCTCCAAGTTTGTGCTTCTTTATGACAGAGTGGTCCTCTATGCTGTAGAAATACCAGATTTTCTTAATCTGTTCATCTCTTGATGGATGCATACTTTCTACTTTTATTTCTTCTTTTGAGAAATGTTTATTTAGCCCATTTTTAAATTAGATAAGGGCATTTTCATTGTAGCGTTTTCTCAAGTTTCTTATAAATTCTGGGGATTGAGCCTTTTTTGGATGAGTGATTCAAAAATGTTTTTTCCTTTCTGTTGATTTCTCCTGTTTATTGTTCGTTTGCTGTACAGAACCCTCTTAATTTCTCCACTATTGCTTCTGTTGTGTGCAAATTTGATATCTTATCTGAAGTATCATTGCCTGTGCTGTAGAGCTTTCCTGTCTTCTGTGAGTAGCTGGAGTTTGAGGGCTAACATTTTAGGTCTCTACTTTCTTCTGAGTGGATTTTTGCATAGAGGAGAAAGGCAGGGATCATCATCTGATTCCCTGTATATAGTTATTTAGTTCTTTAAACACCATTCCTGAAGAAGGTACCTTTTTTTCCAAAGCCTTTTTTTAACATCCAGGTCGAAATTCAGTTGGCCGTCAATAGCTGGATTTTTTCCTTGTATCTCTATGCTGTTCCTTTGACTCACGTGTCCTTAACGTTTTGTTATCATAGTGGCTTTAATTTTGGTGTCAAGATAACATTGGCCTCATTCAATGAATGTAGAAGAGTTCCCCCGTGTAGTTTTTTCTGGAGTAGTTGGAGGAGAATCTGAGTTAGTTCTCTCAATATCCTGGGAAGTTTCTAGGGGAATCTCTCTCACCCTGGACTTTTCTTCTAGGGGTCCTTTGTATTACTAACCCAATCTGGTAGTTCTTGTTCTATTTAGGTTTCCTGTTTCCTCATGATTCTATTTTGGGAAGTATATATGTCCAGAAATTCAGCCATTTCTTTAAAGTTTTCCAGCTGTGGCATTTATCTGCTCACAATGATCCATTATAATCCATGCAGTCAGTTGCAATATCTCCTCCTTTGATCAATGATCTTATTTCTTTTGGTCTTCCTTTTCCTGTTTAGTCTAGCTAACACTAGACTAACTGATTTTATATTAGCCAAAGACCAATGCAGTGTTTCATAAGTCATTTACAAATATATATTTAGCCTTCCTTAGTGCTGCTCTGAATTTTGTTTTTTTCTGCTAATTTTGAGTTTCATTTCCTTTTAGTTTTCTAGTTCACTGAGTTGCAAAATTGGGTTGCAGACTTGAAATTTTTCATTTTTCTCATATATTTTCATTCAATTGCTAAAATCTCACCTGTTAGTACTGCTTCCACAGTATCCCATGAGTTTCAGGAGGTTGTTTTTCCATTTTCATTTGAGAGGTTTTTACATTTTTCATTTGATTTTTTCTATGAGTCTTTGTCCATCCATAGCATATTGTCAACTTTCCATGTTTTCAGAATTTCCAAAATTTCTTTTGTTGTCAATTTCTAATTTTAGTCCACTGTACTACAAAAAGATACACGATATGAATTTGATTTCTTTAATGTGTTGAGACCTGTCTTGTGGGTTAACATGTAGCCTATTTGAGAGAACAAGACCAGTGCTACTGTGAAGAATGTGTGCTCTCCAGCTCTGGATTAAATGCTTCTGCAAATATCAAAGTTCGTTTGATCTACAGTACAGTTGAACTCTGATGCCTCTCTGTTGGTTTTCATGTTGGTTTTCATGTCTGAATGACCTATTGATGAAAGTGAGAGTCCATTCATCTATGGTTTCTCTCTCTCTCTATTTAGACCTCATCGTATTTGCTTTTATAGATGAGTGCTCTGGTCATAGGAGCATATATATTTACAATTGCAATATCTTATCACTAATTATATGGCAACTGTCTTTGTGTCTTTTACATTTTTGCCCTTAATCTGTTTTCCCTGTTATTAGCACAGCTTCTTGTACTTCTGTTTTGTTGAAGTTGCATGGGAAATCCTGGGGCAGGGAGAATAGTAAGTGAACAGGAGAGGATGGTTCCAGGCTCGGCAGAATTGGGCTTGGAGCAGAGATGGTCAGACTTTGGAGTGAGGCTCAAATGAAGACAGTAGCAGGAAACTGGAAATAGAAGGAGTGCCCGGAGCAGGTACCCAGGATTCACCTGAAGTACAGACATGGCAGTGAAGGGCAGCCACTTGACCTGCACACAAGAAACTGCCCAGAACTCAGTCACCCTGGCTTAAACTATATGCAGACACCTCTGTGTGTCCAGCTGCCTGGGCTCCCTGCTGAGGTGAATGTCTACCTAGGAGACCCAGCCTCCATTAGTGCAAATACACTCGACCAAAACGAAGTAAATATCAAAATACATTGCTGCTCCCGCCTTCTTCCCTTGCCTCTCATTACTCAACTGACACTGCAAGGCTTCTAAAGTGACAAATCTGAGACTTCTCCTAACTTTCTTTTTCTATTAGGGAAGCCAAGATCCATGTGAGATAATTCAGCTTCCTTATGGGTCATCAGTTTCAAAAGAGATGGAGAAGGGGCTTAGGCAGAGCTGGAAATGGTGTGGCAAATATCCTTGAGAAGCAAAAATGACAAGTCACAGCCAAGGCACCTGAGAATTAAGGATTTCAATCATGCTTTTGTTCCTTTGCTATTTATATCCACCTTGCCTCTGCTGAGTATTAGCTCTCATTCTCTCCTGAGACCCACGTCCTTATTTACGTGCCTGTCTGCCTTCTACAACAGAGACGCAAATGCAAAGAGAAAAATCTCAGCACCCTCAATGTCCACAGTACTGTATCTCGGTGAATATTTTCCAATAATCAAGAGCCAAGTGTGGGAGCCAGGGATATGGCTCAGCAGCAAAAGCACTTTCTTGGCAAACACAAGGTCCTGAGTTTGATTCCTGTTAGAAAAAAGAAAAGCCAAGTATGATACAGAATCCTTATAAAGTATTTGCATATGAAATGTTTGGAGAATTTGGTTTTGTCTCCATTATATAGATGGAGGAGCTGAGTGCCAGGGTGTAAACATGGGGGTGTATTGGTATGTGAATATGTGTGTTGGATGGGATAGTGGAGTCGAGGGTAGTTTAGCTCTTTGGCTATGGAAAGAGGAAATGGGTCCTGACTGAGATTAGAGGTTCTGTGTCTGAAAAAGGACCTGTGTTCTTGGAGGAATCCTTTGAGAATTCAGCACTTGGAGGTGACAGCTAAGGCAACCCATCCACACCATGGGTGGGAATGTAAACTAATACTAACACCATGGAAATTGATGTGGAGCTCTTCAGAACCTAAAGCTAGAAATCCCATCTGATCCAGCTATTTTCCTTCTATATACCTTCCCCAAAGGACTGAAGACATCCTATTACAGTGACCCATGCACACCTATATCGATGGCAGTGCAATTCATAGTAGCTAAATTTTGGAAGAGGCCTGTATGCCCATCAACAGATAAATGGGTAAAGAAAATGTGATATTCATATACAATGGAGTAGTACTCTGCCATAAAGGTGGATAAACTTGAATCATTGGTAAGAAAATGGATGCACCTTGAGACCATCATGTTAGGTGAAACAAATCAGACACACAAGCTTTGATACTGCGTGGCTTCTCCTCAATGAGAAATCCAAGTTATAAATAAAATGCAAAATAAAATACAGTAGGCAGTGGGGAGATAGAGCTTCCTCAAATGTGAGGGGAGGGGAGGAGGAAAAGGGGATAAATAGAGAATTAAGATCCTCTGTGTCCATGCACCAACTCCCCATGAGGAATGCAAAGATCATGGACTGCAAACACAGGCTAACAAAAATTTTAAAAAGTCCAAGACAGTGGTGCTCTGACCTGTCTGCCAGTAGCCTCGTCTGGGGTGAGGAAGGGGTTTATAAATCCCTCAGGCCCCGACCCTCCCTGACATCCAGTGTGGACAGAGACCTTCAGACCTTGTCCCAGCATGGTGTGAAAGCTGCAGGGTGAACCCTGGGTCTCCAGCCTGACACAGAATGGAGACATCAGAAGCCGTGTGGCCAAGCGAGGCAGGGGTCCCACAGTGCCATTGCCAGTGGATCCTAAGTTCCTGTAGGTGTTGACTTGTCAGTCGAAGCATGTTGGGACAGGATGTGTCCCCAGGTCTCCTGACTGTACCTGGGCTTCCCATGAGCTCTGCCACCTAAGGAGACTTAAACTCGTATCTGCCACAACAGAATTTGGGCTGAGTCCAGCATGGTGCCACATGCCTGTTATACCAGCACACAGGAGGCTGAGGCAGGAGGAACACTGTGAGTTTGAGGCCAGCCTGAAATACATGGTGACATATGGTCTCAAAAAAAGAAAAAGAAGTTAGATGAAGAGGAGGAGGAGGAGGAGGAAGAAGAAGAGGAAGAGGAGGGAGAGGGAGAGTAAGAAGGAGGAGAAGGAGAAGAGGAGAAGAGGAGGAGGAGGAGAAGGAGGAGAAGGGGGAGAAAAGTTAGGACTTGAAAATCAAACGGACCTTGAGGTGACGAACAGCAGAGGCACTAATCTTTTACCCATGTGGGCTGAGCTCAAGGTGAGTGGTGTAACCCTTTGCATCTGAGGAACACAGGGAGTTTCTGTGCTCCAGGTGTCTGCACCGCAATCTCAGTGCAGCCTGGAGTGACAGCGAGGTCATCTCATGGATGGCTGGGGCTGCGCCCCGTGGGAGCAGAGGGGACTTTCAGAAACCATGATGACGTTGGGAGCAGGGGTGCTGGGATGAGGTGAAGCCTGAAAGCTTGAGAGGGGTTTGGAGAGTCCTCGCAGACAAGGTAAGGTGGTGTAAGGACGGACTGGAGGTGACCTTCTGCCTGTGCTGGTAAGTGGCTTCGGGGCTCTGACCATCACTGATGACTGTCAGTGTGACTTGTGTAGGAGACACCTTGCAGAAGTGGAAAAATACTTCCTGGTGTGGGTGTGGGTGGTTTCAGAGATGATTGGCTTGTGGGCCAGCCAATTGAGGGAAAGACCCAACGGCCTGTGGGCGCCACCAACCAATGATCTTGCAACCTGAATGGAAAGAGGGGAGAAGGAGGAAGTCAGCATCCTTCGTGGACTTTGTGGTTGCTGTTGAATCTAAGAACTGTCTGCCTATTTCTGATTTGGGTAAATTCTGAATACATTTTCTCTGAAAATTTTGTAATGATATGTTGACCTATAAGCCACTGTGGGCTAGTTTTTTATAAGATGGTAAGTCTAGGTGGACGAGTCATTGTTTTGCTTGTAGATGTCTAACCGTTCTGCAGTTGACTTGTTAAACCTGTGTTTTGCAGACAGCCACGTTGTTTAGTGACCTATCTTATCTAATAGCTTTCTAGTTGTCTAGTGATTTTGAAGATACAATCTGAGTCCATTTTCTAGTGCTTTGACCATTAAACTTTTAGGTACCTTTATGTTATCGTTTATTTGCTTTTCTGAAAAAAATGTCAAGCGCCTGTTGACCTTTTAAAAATGTTGTTAGTCTTTATTTTATTACATTTCAATGAATGTGACAGATACCCTTTTTAATTTCTGGAATTTGTATTATTTACCTGGCTTAGTTCAGTTAGAAAGTGTTCTATAAGTATTTGAAACAAAAGTGCTCTGTGCTAGCTGTAAGCTATAAATTACAGTGTATATTTATTTAGTCACCTTTGTTAATAAAATCACACGTGTCTTCTTGCAGGAAAAGGGACATCAGGCAGTATCTTTACATGGTGATGGGAAGACGATGGTTGTCATTGTGTCAATTACAAGGAAGTTATTTAAGATAACATACATTATGAAAAGTAGGAGAAAAATCATAGTCAGTGGAGTACAACTCTCTTGCCTTACACATATCAATGAGACCCACCTCTCCCCTGGAAAACTAAGATCATGATTCCTAATATAAAACTGCTGACCAGTGTCTGTCTCCCTGTGAGTTAGAGGCCAGTAGCCTTCTCTCTGTGGACTCACACATTCATCTTCTTTCCACGTGAAGTGCATGTCTATCGAATACCTGTTGCATCCGTGTCCAATCCAAATCTGAAATCAACTTTGTGCCTGTTTATGATGAAAAATGTTTGGTCACTATCGCTTTAACAATAGACACACTATATACAAAAACAAGCTTCAAATGTTGTATGCAATTAAATAGCGACCTGATGACTACCCATCTTGAGGACAATCAGAAATTTCTGGAGAGATGTACACTGCTTTTTCAAGGGGTATTGAAAATCTTGGTTTTTTTTTTATTAAATAAGAACCAAGTGAAACAGTAAAAAGCCCATTGTGTTTGCCTATATGCATAAGAATGATTGCACTTGCATTGTGTTTTGATTCTTGCAACTCTGGTCTTAATTTTGTTCTTAGGAAGGACAGTAGTAAATTTTGCTTTAGATTATATACCTACTATTTCAAAAATTCTGAAGTCATCTATCTTTTTAATCACAATGGCAAAAAGGAAAATTCCTATATGAAGATTCACATTACATTCTCCTTGTGTGTGTGGGGGGGTGGGTGTGTACATGTGTACCCTTTTATTTTTAATCTGTCCCTGAATTCCGAGTGTATCTCAGGAGGGATCTAAATTCCATTCAGTATCTCTGATGGAACAGTGGAGAATTATGCATTCTTTTATTTTTTTTTATGCTACACAAAGAGAAAGGATATAGCTAAAGAATGACAGTCCTAATATAAAACTTCCCTCAGACAAATGCCCTCTGTTTCTGAGCTTTGCAGTTCTGTAGTGAATCTGCCCAGCATGAGATGGAAGGGTGCTTTCTGTAAATGATGACTGTCTTCTCTTCTTCCTTTTCCTGATGTTAGCTATGCACACATTCAGCCTTCCTCTGTGTTATAAGAAGATAAGCCCAGGCCTCTGAGATTTCAGGATACACTCTTAACCACTTATGAAAGCAAACACTTCCTTAACATAGTAGGAGATGGCAGAGAAAAACAAAATGTATTTACATAGTAACACCAGAATTTTCTTTACGTGTCACTTGTGTGGTTAGACGCCTTCCTGGTAAAGAGTACATCCAATGGAGATCAGTAGCCATTGAGACATAAAGGAGGAAAGAGATATCAGACATGGAGGGGAAAGCATGAAGAAGACAGAAAAAGAAGCAGAAGGAAATGATGAACAGAAATAGTCTTGCAATGCATAATGTGCTGGGTCAGGTTATACCGGTGGACTCTTAGTGTAAGGGATTTTGTTGGTGTTCGTGTTGAGCTCCATAGAATGGAAAATTTGCAGGGGAATTTTGGGTATATCAGCAATGCCCTCCACTGCTTTGCCAAGTCTGTCACCCCTACTGTAAGAATCCTGGCCTTTAGGCTAAACCCTGCAGGACAGAGCAGGAAGAGGCAAGGGCCACGGCAGCCTGGTCCCAGCCCGTCTCTAGAGTAGGACACACATACGCTTTTCTCACAGACGCTATGTTCTTCCAGGACTGATGGTTCTGAGTGAAGCCTAACACCCCACACAACTTTTCTTTGTGAAACAACTGCAAATCTTTGATGGACTTTAGTGATATGTCTTTGCCATTTGTTTTAGTACTAGGGATTGAAAGGAGGACTGGCCACTGAGCTATATCTCCAGCACTTCCTTTGTTTTTTATCTTGAGATGGGTCTGGCTAAGTTGCTAAGATGCTCAGGCTAGGCTCAAATTTGTAATCTTTCTCTCAGCCTCCCAGAGTGCTTGGACTGCAGGTGTGGGCTAACATTCCTGGCTGGTCTTTGCCTTTTTAATGGAAAATCTCATTTCCTGATGACCCAGAAAAGTGTGAAATTGTAATTCTTACCCTCAGAAAATTAGGCAAATGCTTATTGAAGGAATATGTCTTACATACTTTTCTCATCATTGAGACACCATACTCAACACACAACCCTCAAAGGAGAAGAGGTTTATTTTGGCTCACAGTTTCAGTTCATGGTTGGCTGTTTCCAAGGCAGAATGACATGGCAGAAGGGCCTGGAGGAGGAAATGCAGCTCCTGGGAATGGTGGACAGGAAGCAGAGAGTGTGCAGAAGATAAACACTTCCGGGGCACCTCTCCATTACCACTTCTTTTGATCCCTCCCCACCTCCTGAAAGTAAGTCAGCTATAAACCCTCATGACTCAGTTACTTTCCAAGGCTACTTGCCTATGAGCACCTCAGGCCTTGGGAACATTTTCTGTCCAAGCTACAACAGAATGCATAATAAATGAAAGAGTGAACAGACAGTATGGTTTTTGTTTTTGTTTTTTATGTTTTAGCCCACATCTAGCTACAAGTGACTATTATCCATAGATAGAACATAAATCCCATGTCATTAGGGGTCTCTCTTGCTTTGCTTTTGGTAGCCCTTTGTAGTTTAAAACTAATATTCTAGTTCCAGGAGTAGAAATAATTCTGTTTGCATTTTTCCAAAAGTGTAGGCCTTTAACTTAGTGGCTGTAAAATCACAATGTGTGAATAAAACAAACGTGATCTTTATAGCACCTCCTTGAGTCCTCACAAAGATTTACCAGAGGGAAAAAGTAAAATATCAGCAGCTCAAGGGGAAGGGTTCTAACTTCCCCCATCTGCCATGACTTAGTGAAGATTTTTGCAGGGAGAGGGTGGAGGAGTTCCTCCTGTACCCTGAGAGTCTGGGTTTCCTCATCCAGAGAAAGCGACTCTATCCACAATCCTTCACCAGCCCAGGAGAAACTATACAGACAAGAGGGCATGCAGTGACCTCAAGCACCGTGAAGGAAAGTGTCTGGGCTGCTGCTCTGGGGGCAGAACTGACCTCCAATCATGGCCCTTAGCAGAGCCCTCAGCGGCTGGGTACCCTACTGGGCTCAGTCACCCGCAAGTTGCTCAAGTCATTTTTTCCCACAGTTGTCTCTGTTTGTGTTTAGCCTACTCTATTTCTGCCTTACAGTCCAATCATTTCACGATTAATTGGGTGAACTGGACAACTTTTAATCGGAAGTTGAAGAGCCTCACCTGAGTTAGGGGAAACTCCTAAGCAGTACTTTTCAAACATGGGTCCCGGTGAAATTCATGAGGAGACTTAAAAATTAACCAGTGAACCAGGCATTGTTATCTGGGAGGCTGGGGCAGGAGAACTACAAGTATAAGCCCAGATCTGGCAGCTTAGTTACTTAAAGAGAGCCTGTCTCAAAATAGAAAATGAATGTAGGGCTAGCTCCGTGTGAAGACCTTGGATTTGATTCCCAGTGCTGCAAAACAAAAGCCTGTGGTTGCCTTGTTTTCATGCTGACTAACTGAATAGGAATGGCTAGGAATAGGCCCTGGAAGTTAGTATTTTTGAAAGCTACCCCAAAAATTACTATGATGCCCCAGCATAGAAACACAGTCCCCACCAATTTCCCTACTTTAGATAGAGTCTTCACCACAGGTGAGAAGGCTTAACCGATCCCACCAGCTCCTTAGAAATCCCTAGCTTCAGAGCTCACCTGAGGTGCAGGGATTCAGAATCCACATTTTTATTATACTCTTAGGTGATGAGAATATGCACTGGTGTCCGAGGCTAAATGAGTAAATTCTTAAAAAAAAAAAAAAATCCATACCCAGGAGGATTTAACACCCCATCCCGAGTCCCCTACCAGTGTGCTAGGAATAGGTACAAACTATTTGTGGGGTGTGTAAAAGAATGAGAAATATAAGGACTCTGGAGATCTGCCACGAAGGAACTGTCCTGCTAGTATCAGTGTTGCCACCACCACCACCACCCATGAACCACAGAGACCTCTCTGAGCTCCCGGGCTTGTCACTTGACTTACCCAGATTGGGTTAGTTCCCTGGGTTCCCTTTTCCAAAGGATAGACAATTTGGAAGAAATGTCACTTCCTCGGAAACCACCTAAAGGGGGGGATAAAGAGGGGAAAATGCTGCTCCCTCTGTCTGCTAGTTTATTTTTCCCTTTTGCTGGAAGATTGCTGGCCAGAGATTTTTAGAGCCTCGAGTTCAACAGCTATTGAGTCCTCTAAAAGGCCTCACCTGGTTCCTCCTGCCTCGTATTGAAAGTGACCTTCACAAGAGGCATGAGCAGACATACAGTGCCTCCCCTAATCCTCTTCTATATCTGCCTTCCCCAGGCCTTAGGTAAAATGGATACACCTGTGACAAATTCCAGCTGAGGGTCCTGCTGAAAACTGTGAGATCATTTCAGTCGATATTACATGATCTTCCCTCCCTCGGGCCAGGTTCATCTCTAGCAAGGAACAGGACAAAACTAGGTAACACATCCACAAGACCCATGCCAATATGCCTTACACTCAGACCTCAGGGACGATGGGTGATCAAAGTCAGTGCTGATCGGATTGTAGACATGACCTTTATAGGACACATATTCAGCATAGTTTCTCAACCTCAGGTTGTTGCTAAGTGTCTGCCTTGTGCTAGGACTTTGCTTTGTGATAAAAATGGGAACAATGTAGCTCCTGCCCATAGGGTCTCTTCCCTTAATATGAATAATCACTCTACTGTCATTTCAATTTGAAGGAGAAACCCTAGCTTTTTACTCCACATATCCTATGACTGAGGTCCAATGAACTCTGTGTCATTTCTAAGTTAGGATTGTCAGACAGACTTCTAAGAAAATCTTCTATCTTTTGAGACCAATAATCTAGTACCAGAGCACCCCAGAAAATGGGCTTTCATTAGCTGATAGTTCCCACAATGAGAAGCATAAAGAATGGGCAATCCACCAAGGATCTTGGAGGAAAGCATTTTTCCACCTGCTATTCAATAATTGATAATCATTTCCTTCAAATATTAGGACATGACTTTTAATGGTGGATGGTATTTATGTGAGAAGAAAAGCCATGTTTCTGGTCACAGACACAGTCTTGAGTTTTCTCGCATTCTCTGCCAAAGGAAAGAAGTTCAGAAGGACACAGTGTCTTGGCAGTGCTGCTCCAGGCAAGGAAAGGGACACTTCACCTCCAAGGCACTGTGCGTCAAGAAAGCAGGGAAGGCTCCACGCCTTCTGGAAAAAGGATTGGAAAGGAAGTTTTCTGCCTGGACAGCTCTATAGATAGGGCAGTTCTTTCTTTGCCTCTCCTCTTATATCCTCTCGCATGCATACACGTATACCTGCAGACATTTGTTAAGCACATATGCTGTGTGCAAACACACACAGTTTCCTCATCTTACATCCACTCCCTGCACACACATAAAGCATACACCCCTACCAAAAGACCAGAATCATATGAATTATTTATGGGTGGAAATTTCCAAGTGGATAGTTATTTTTTTTTGGCCTTACAGCTTGCTTGACAGTGTGACTGATTGGATTCATCTCAAATACACAGCATGACCTTTATGGCTCTGGTATTTGGAGGAAGTATTAGACCTCCTCCATTGCCATGTGGATTTGTTCTGTGTGGTTATCGTTGGAGGGGCCCATTTGCCCTTTAATAATAAGCTAACCTGTGCTGTATTATTCCATGCTATAATGGTGTTCTGCTGTGTTTCTTTGTTAAATACTCTAAATCACTGCAATTGTTTTTACACTAAAGTATTTAAATCTAAATATGATAGTTCATTTATCTTTTCAACAAGTATTTCTCAGACACCCACCAAGGATGAAGCAAATTGTGATATAGCTAATGCTTATCAGAGGTAAGGCAAATCAACTCTTTTCAGAAAACTGAAGAGCCTGTGGGAGGAAACTTACAGAGAGATGAAAAGTCCAAACAGGTGGAAGATGAGGTAGCGTGAGCCTAGGCAGGCCCAGCACTGAGAACAGAAACCTTCATAAAACCAAAGCTGCCTTCGCTAGGAGGGCATGGGTCTGGACTGATGGGCTTGGGCAGGGGGGAAGAGAACAGTCCAGACACAAGATGCTGTGGGGACAGAGGCATCAGGCAGCAATGCCCTGGTCAGTTCACTCTCCAACAGGACTTGAATTTTTCCTAAATCTGACTCCCGAAGTTGGATAGGACTGTTGACTGTCTGCGCAAGCTCATGCATGCTAAGATTTGTGTATGTTCCACAAGGAGATGAGTATCAGACTACTTGAAAATCTCCAAGTAAATAGAAGCACTCCCTCATACAATGATCCCACATGCTCTGAATTTCTCGTTTTGCTTTTCCATCCTCTTAAAATAGTCTGTTAGGATTTCCATCGCCGGAGCATGGCTACACATCTGGGCAGTGGTGTTGCTGTTTTCAAATCTAACAGACTCAGCCTAAATAGGAGTGGAAAGATTTGGAGATTTGCCATGTTGGATGTTGATTTGTATACCCTGGAAAATAATATTCAAAAAAAAAAAAAAAAGAATCAAATGCACAAGATTCGTCCAAGTAAACATCATGAATATTAACTTTGCTTGGTAGCAAGCAGTCACATGTCATCTCTTTGAGGAATATTCTAGGGGGTGGAAAATTTTCCTGGGAAATAAAGCTCTAAGAGGAAAATTCCAGAAAGTTCTCATGTTTCGCAGGTTCACATTGCTGTCTCTTAAACTATTTCCCTAGAAATAAAACTCTGTTGCCCTGAGACCCCTTGGAGAAAGTTCAGACAAGGCTTACTGTCAACTGTTTAAACCAGAGGGTGGAAAATTTCATGTCACTTACATATGAAGTCATTGTTTTTCCTGAGGTACAGGGGCTGGAGCCGGGGATCACTGTGTCACATTCCCATTTCTTTCTATTTTGGGACAAAGTCTTACTGCATTGCCCAGGCTGGTCTCCAACTTATAATCCTCCTGTCTCAGCCTCCAAGAGTGCTAGAATTACAGGCATGTTTCACCATGCCCAGCTTACATGGTTAGTAATTTCAATTTCCTGGGAGATTTCTCTCAACCATTCAACTGTTTTTAAAGCAACCCCAGACATTACATTGGCGACAGCATTTGATTTCCATTGTTGCTTGTTGACAGCTGAAAAACCATTTTCTAGATAAGGATTTCAGAATTTTTTTCCTCATTCCCGTCAAATAAATAGCTTGAGCACCAATAAAAATATACATATTCTCAGTGATTACTAATATCCACATGCACAGGAACAATACACAAAATGGGAACCTTAAAGATGGGATGAAAGTAAAATTTAAAAAAGATCTAAAATCATCACTTGATAGTACTTGCCTGTGAGAAATAGGATGAAATAACATTTATTAAACTTGAGAATTTGGTTCTTATGGATGAAAAAAGCATCTCAGGCAAGTAGTACCCGAGAAGAATTTAGGGTTGTCTTTATTAAATTATGGTGCTTACAGTTAAGTCTCATATGACAATTAAGTAAAAATTTGTGTTGAAACTTTGTCCTGTGGTTTCTCTCTTTTTAAAATGACAGTCAGTCACTCTTCAAACTAATACAAGGTAATTGCAATCTTGTGTTTTTTAACAAATGGATTATAATCCTCTTGAAACTCTATATCTACATTTTTCATTAAAATATTAGAAATTGGGCCAGGGATGTAGCTCGGCAGCACAGCTCCTGCCTGGCAAGCATGAGGTCATGAGTTCAATCCCCAGTACAAAAAAAAATTAGAAATTATATTCCCAAGATTTGTTTAAAGTTTAAACAAAACATTAGTTTTGTTTTTTATTTAAACAGATGAATTACATTGCTTTGAGCTAAAAAAAAAAATCACATAGTGATAGAAATAATTCTGGACATGTGTTCATATAAAATTCCTTCCAAATAGCAATGATTCATTTGAACAAGCGGCCACTTCAGGATTGCTCACTAAAATGTCCTCCTGTCTGTAGAGGACAAGAAGACAAGAGAAGCACATCTGGTTGGCACCCTTCTCCTTCCTTCCACGGCTTACGAAGAATTTAGGACCAGAGCGCCGATCTCAGCTCTGCCACCTCCTTCCTGCTCACGTGGCTTGGTGCTAATGGTGTCCTCCTAAATGTTTCTCCACAGCAACTGTCCAAAGTAATTTTCCTGTGTGTGAGAACTTTCAGAGGAAACTGGGGGATATAATCTGTAAACTCATAAACAGGTAAAAGTCAGTTTGCCTATATGTGTGTGCACCTATTGTGTACACATGGCTGCAAAAATGTGTGTGCATGTCCGAGTGTGTCCACATGTGCACAGAGGATCCTCATGAAGTTACACTCTGGGTAAGGCTTGGTAAGAGTTTTCTGATGTCTTGAATCTTAGTACTATTCTGTTTAGAATTTTAGACAGACTATAGGAAACATACATGATTTAGAAGCGAGCCTATACATATATATATATATATATATATATATATATATATAGGCTAAATATGTGTATATTTGAACACTTTAAAATTAAGTAGAAAATATTGTCAGACTTTGCTCTTAAATTATTCAGAATACTTTTCCTATGAATAAGGACATAATATTTTAAAAACTTATTTTGTAGATGACATGAAGAGACTACTAGGGAATGGGAAGGGAGCTGGGGGAGGTCTTTCTCTCTGAGTGGAGCTCTTTCTCTCTGAGTGGAGACAATTGACCATGGACTACTAGGGAATGGGAAGGGAGCTGGGGGAGGTCTTTCTCTCTGAGTGGAGCTCTTTCTCTCTGAGTGGAGACAATTGACCATGGACTAATATTTCCAAAACTGTGAGTCAAAACAAACCTTTCTCCCTATAAGTCATTATTCTCAGCTGTTGGGTCACAGTGATAGGCAGCTGACTAACGCGATCAACAGTAATAACCTCAGCTGGTGTGGACTGAACCCTACTTCAAGTTTAGTCGCTCTTTTCAGTGTTTTCAGGATACTCAGTCCTTCCATCTGTAATTTGCCCACTGATGGGAAAGCAGAGAAAATAACAAGGCATTTTCAGATACTTGCACAGCACTAAGTACAAAGTTTGCATTTCCAAAGAGGCTATGTGTCCCCAGATATTTTTATAACCACTGGATTAGAGTACTGTCAGGGTTCTGTTTGGAAAATCACTAGAGATTTTCCTGAAAACTTGAAAGAATGCTGAAAGTTTTGCTGAAACCAAAGATCTTTTTAACATCCGGCCCTCATTTTCTTCAGACTTGATCAGACGTGCACATGGTTTGTGTGTGTGTAACGGAACATGTGTGAGATTCAACAAAATATTGGTTTAGGCATCTCACTTGTTCTCTGCTTTTATGATTTTAGATTTGACTCTAATTTTTTTCCCTCCCTTCCTTTCTCCTTTTCTCTTCCTTTCTCTCCTTTTCTTCCCAATATGCATGCTGATTTTACTCCCAAGTTAATGCTTAACTGAAAGAAAGAAACAAAGAAAGAAAGAAAGAAGAAGAAAAATTATTCTACAAAGTCCACATCCTGGGCTTGGCTTTGCCATAGGTGAGATCAGAATGAGGTTCTGACTTTTATCCTGACCCTTTGGCCCCGGTCTCCGTCGCAGGCTGTAATGCTTATAAATGCACATTTATATTCTCCCCCGGGGAAACACTGCCACAGCTCGGGGACCCACTGGGCTTTTCTTTGCTTTTGACAGAAGTTTTATAGAATTTATATTTAAAGAAAGAAAAATGAAAGGTTTTCCTCTGAATTTCTACCAGAAAATGTTGGGCTTTTTAAATGCCCTGCGCCCACGGGTGGTTCTTGCAGTGGGGGGACACCCTCTACAAACAAAAGCAGTGTCTGGGATGCTCTTAATGTGAAGGTCAGCATTCTATTTATATTCACACTCAATGCAGAAAGAATAAAAAATCAATACAGACACGAAGCTGACATACATCGTCCACAGGCTTTGGTATTTTTAAATGTGAACCAGAAACGCACAAAGGGAACCCTCCATGGAAGAAGTCAGTCTTCAGATATGCCTACAAAACTCTACCCTTTATCACCAGATTCCAAATATAGAATGAGCCTTTTTTTTCTGCCTGGCTATTTTTGATACACTCAGATTTATCGATCGTCCTCACTGCAGAATGCATTAAATTAATAGCTTTGCAGGATCCACAGACTTCTAAGCCTGCTTCTATTTTTCCAAACAGCACCTTGTACATGGAGGGCAGAAGGTCTGGGGGATGTGTTTTTAAGGAGACTTGGAGTAGCTGTGGATCGGGAAAACCCCATGGTTGAAAAAGCCCTGACAGAGCCTAGCAGTCATAGATTTCGGCTGGAAAAAAGGCTGGTGCATTTTCTCTGGTCACGTGTTCTATGCAAAGACATCTTTCAGACTGTACCTGAATGGTCCATTAGCCATACTGAAAATAAGACAAAAATCCCTCAGCCAGACAGAATTATTTACCCTCTTTTTCTCCTTGGATTCCTATGGCTACAAAGAAATCTTAAGGATATTGTAAGCGTTTTCTATACACTTGTGGGTTTGCTTTCTTCCTCTTTTTTTGCCTCTAGCCTCAAAATAATGTTATTTATTTAAATCAGGCTCTGTCTACAAAGCCATGTGCTCATGGGAGCAGTGTGTCAGCAACCTGATACGGCTGTTCTTTCTCCTGAAATTGTGTTTCAAAACTGGATTCATTTGTTTGTCATTGACAAACAGAAAGTTTTTATGATGTACACGATGCTTCATCTTTGTATGTCTTGGGGACCTGCTACATCTACCTGCTCAAAACCCACACTACTTCGGGTATCCTTTTTGCTTGTGTGTGGGGAGAACATGGAACATTCAATAATTTTCGAGTACACAGTGCATTGTTATTAACTGTCATCACTATGGTGTACAATAGACTTCTGAAACAACTCTTGTGTCTCTGAAACTATGTACCCTTTGACCAGCAGCTCTCTAATTCACCCCCTCCAAACTCCTGAAATAGTATTTACAATGTGTGATCAAAAAGTTATACTGCTATGAATCCCCCTTACAGCCCTTCCTCTTACTTCAGATATGTTCATCCCATTATCCCGCCTGCTTCTGCAGCAGCTCTGGAGTCCTTTTCCCTGAGGGTCTTTAGCTGCACTGTCCTGGCTGCCTCAATGTCCTGAATGGACTCAAAAAGTTTCCCTTTCATGGTCACTGTGATGTTGGTGAAGAGCCAGAGTCACACAGCACCAGATCCAGTGTCTGAGGTGGATGAGACACAGCGTTGTGTTTTTACGAGCTGCCTCTCTGTTGGGTGGCACTGAGCAGCAGCATTCACTGCATTTTTACATCACACCTCATGAAGACCCTCGGGAAAGAGGACTCCGGAGCTGCTGCAGGAAGTGGCCAGAGTGATGGGATGAGTGTTGAAACAAGGGCGTGTGTTATGAGGGGATTCATGGCAATGTATCTTTTGCTGTAATATTTTTAATACGAACATTTACCGTCTGTTCCTAGCACACTTGATTGACATCTTGCTTGGATCAATGTATATGAACACATATACCTGAGCTTAGAGATATGGGCAGAGGGTAGACACCATGTGATTTACCATCAGGAATAGCTGTCAAAAACGAGCAGCAGCTGTGTGATGCCTTGGGGCCCCTCTTTGTCATTTTCCTGTCACTGGGAAGAATACAAAAGCCTACACCTTCAAGGAAGCGAAGTTCATTTTGTCTTGCGTTTACCGTTCACAAGCAGCTCACTCCGTGGCAGAGCTATGGCGGAAGGGCCCGGGCAGAAGCAAACTGTGCACCTCATGGGAAGCAGGACACAGAAGGAAAGGAGAGAGACGGGGAGGGCTCGTGTCTTTCACAACCATGGCCCCAGGGTCCCTCTATCCCAACCAGGCCCCACCTCCTACACATATCGGTTCTGAAGCATGCAGCAGGAAAAGGCCTATTTCCAGGGGAAGGTCTCTGGAGGAGAAGCGTGCTCCTCTGTCTAATCTCTATCTCTCTGGGCTGCCCCTGGCCAAATGCTGTCCTTGGTATAACCCGGTCCCGAAGCGTGAGGAGCAGGGGGGCAGGGAGTAGCTGAGGTCCATGCAGAGTCCTGACTACCACCACCAAGTGCACCCCAGCTACAGGGGTCAGGTCCAGAGCATGTACTTGGGAAACAAGAGCGGAGGTGCATTACCCACGATGAGCCCTGCTGGGAAACACACTGGAGTCCGCACACCAGGTGATAAGACAGGGGAGTTCGCCTAACATCCACTCTCACTGACACAGATATTCACCATATTTTATGAAATTCTGCCTCTGCTTCTTCAGGGGTTGTAATGAGATCCCTGCTTTGACTTGTTGCACACGCAGAGGAAGGACCAGATGGTAAAATAAAAATCTAAAGCAAGATTAATACTAGGAAGCCTGGGGAGCACATTTTAATCTACTAAATATTATAATAATGATACCCTTAGTAGACTTAACAGTTTATGTTGTTATCAAATAAGTTTTTTTCTTATTATAAAAATATACAACAGAAACTGTGATGACTATAAACCGTAAAAGAAACATTTTACTATTTTAGAAAAAATAATAAAACTACTGCTGACACTTTGGTGTAACTACATCAAGACTTATTTTGCTTCTCTCTCTACTTAGGTAAAAATACAACATTCTTTCAGCATGATCAAAAAATTTATGTTTCATGCTTTTTCACATAACATTACATTTTGAATAATTCCTAGTTTACACCCTTGTTGAAATGAGCACAGTTCTTAAATACTGAAATTTATCCTACCTTTGATTAAATTCTAAAGATTACCCTTTAACTGGGCTTTAAAATTTTTTTGTTTGTTCCTTTGTTTTGCTGATGATTATATCTATATCTCAAGAAGATACTGATATCCAAGGCTTTACACATAAAATACCTCCATCTAATATCCTTTTTCCAACTTACATATCAACAGGATTTCTTATGTTTTCTAATACATTTGTATTGATTATTATTTTTGCTTTTTAAGTTGGCAGTAATTATACATATTCATAGTGCATGTGATGTTCTCTCTACTACACTGTTGGAAAGGTTAACACAGCTTAATGGATACATACTTCGCTTAACAAATTTACCATTTTTTTGTGTTGTGAACACTTAAAATGTATTCTTTTTATCAATTTTCATGTGCATAATATACAGTGTTAACTATAGTCACTATGTTGGACCACAGGTACCAACAGTTTTTTCCTTGTTGTCAAGTACAATTTTGAGTCCTTGAATCAATGTCTCCCTAGGTTCCACTCCTTTTACTCTCTGGTCTCCCCTTTCTATGCTGCTATGATTTTTACAGCTTGCTTTTTTTGAGTGCTTAGTTTAGGCTTACATCAATTTTCTAGAAATCTGTAGAAGCAATTGTCACCTACACACATGCACACACAAAGCACAAACTTATAATGGGGCTTTTTTTAAATGTTAGCTTTCTTTTTGGACAAAAATTAGAAATACATATTTTTAGGTATCATTGAACTTGGAACATATCATCATAATGTTACTATGTGATTGTGAGAAACTTGTAGACAGACAGTATCTGCATGGACCATATGTAATGTTTTTGGGAGGAGTTGACAGGTTTACGAGTAGAAAGTGCCACATGTTAAGTCCACAAGACTTTCACGACTGTGATTATTAAAATGTTTTTATGTATTGTGACACTGACAGCTACAGAAACTAAATAATTTTGTTTGGAAAACATAATCCAGAAGTGGAACCATTTCTGAGTAGTCTCCTGTTGCCTTATCTACTCAACTGCATAAATTATCTACAAACCAGAGCCTATTTATCTAAGTCCCACTGCTCAATACTAATTCAGTTGATGAAACATTGACTTATGCCTGAGGATTTCAGGTCTGTCTTGTTTTTCAGCACATCACATGGACCTACAGAGAAAGTGCTTTTGATTCTGTGTTTTTCTAAGCATTGGCCTGGTTGGCTGGATGGCTTGCTTGTTTTCTTTTCCCTTTTTGGAGTTAGCAGACCCTCAGCTGGAGAACGGTAGCTAGACCTGCAGTGTGACCCAGAAGAGGAGCCCGCTCTGCCTCCAGCCTCCCATCTGCGACTGAGCTGCTCAGAATCAGACTTTGTCGTTCCACAAAAATGTAGAGTGATGCTGGACCTGCGAATCGGACCCTGCAGTCCTACCCCCCTCCTCTGTCTACAAGGAGGGTGGGTATACATGGTACACAGGAGAAAAACACAAAACTAGAGGAAAGGAAAGGTCACAAGGCTTTATAGAATAGGCTCCATCTTAAGTCTGCTGCTCTCCCGTAGAAGTCTTCCTCCTCCTTAATGGCCATGCCAGTTGAGATTTCATGTTATCTGTGTATTAATTTGATTTTTGATTCTCTTGTAGTCTGCATAGTCTATGAAGGCAATAACCACGAGACAGTAACTTACTTGCTCTACTAGAAGCAAGGGAAGAGTTAACAGATGGTATCTCAGAAATGTTGGCTTCAACAAATACTTGATAAATGTCTGCAGAGCAAAGGGCATTTTATCTAGTTTGCATTTCTTTGAACAACAGCAGGCAGAGGAAAAGGCAGAAGATATGATCATGCGAATCTAGTTCTGAATCTCATCTCTTACATTACTGCCTTGTGTCAAGGTGGATGAAGTTCTGTGCTTTTAATAGGCTCATCCTTATAAAAATGGATTTAAGAGACAGCCACCTGTAATGCAAACTGTAAGGAAGGCTGAAGCAGGATGATCTCAAGTTCAAGCCCAATGTGGGGAACTTTGTAACTTATCAAGAACTTTTCTCACAATAAGACAAAAATAATAAAAGGCTAGGTATGTAGCTCAGTGCAAAGATCTTGGGTTCAATCCCAAGAACTGCAAAGAAAAGAAAATAAGAGGTAGTGAATGAAGATGGCACCAATAATAGTAATGAGAACAATTCTCCAATTTGTTGCAATAATCAAATGAACACGCACAATCATGCAGCCTGCACCAGACACCACAGAATTGTTTCTTTGCATTCTCTTTAGGGCCCGTCATCTTCCTGCCCATCAGAAGCCAAAGTACTGGCTAACTGTCACACCAGCATTCATGAGGCAGAAACAATGCCACAGCCAAGCCCACTTCATTCCCTTTTCATCTCACAGCAGCATAATGTTCCCTACCGTATCTCACAGCGCAGAAGGGTCAGGGACCCCATTCTGCTCCAGGGATGAGGTTAGAATCACTGTGCTTGTGATTCGATCCACAGCTGCGATTCGATCACACCCGGGTTCCTGGCACCAGCATGAATAGTGCAGTGCGCTGCTCAGCTCTCACTGTGCCCAGTGTGGAGGACGATTCAGTGGATCCCTCCAGATATGAAGTCATTTCCATCCTGGCTTCTAAGACGCCCCTCCTGTCCAGACCCATCAGAGTGGCCATTGTTCCTGCGGGTGACTCTGATGTCCCACAAGGCAGGCAGGGTACTCACCTTCCCCTGCATGCACAGAAAGACACAAGAAACAAAAAAGACAGCTAATTTGTAGAATGTCTCGGATTTGAGGATTACCTGTCATGGCAGCTACTCCAACTCGTCGGACATACACAGAGGGAAACACAGAGGATATATGCAGAATTATGATCAAACAAAATATTAAAAATTGATCATGGTAGCACGCACTTGTAATTCTAGCGCTTGGGAGGCTGAGGCAGGAGGGTGGCTACAAGTGCAAAAGCAGCCTGGACTACATGTTGAGACCCTTTCTTGAAAACACCAGAAAAAACAAATCCAAAAAACTTGACATACACCCAAAAAGAAGTTCAAGGGAGAATTGTGCAAACAGTGCACACATGGGTATACTTTATTTGGGCTTGTGTATAAATAAATTAATCTGTCTTCTAAATTTCCATAAGAAGAAATATTCTGGCAATGCGTCTTTAGGCAACAACTGTGTATGTTTTTGAAATCCATCTGAATTTAATTCCACAATTTCTCTTAAGACTATTCTGTCAGCCTGATGCTGATGATGATTTAGAAGTATTTTTGGTTTCATACCTTTTCCAAAAAGTAGATCCAGTGACTCAGGTGGATGAGGACCCAGGGTCTTGGTTTCTCGAGCTGCCTTTCTCTTGGGTGGCCCTGGGCAGCAGCATTCACTGTCTCTTGATCACACCTCATAAAGACCCGCAGGAGAGAGAACTCCAGAGCTGCTGAAGAAGGTAGCAAAGACAGTGGGACGAGTATGTTTGAAGCGAGCATGAGTGTTAGGAAGGGGATTCAGGGTAATGTGTCTTTTATTGTAACAACTTTTTAAACTTAAATTTAAAAATTCACCTTACCTTTCCTTCTTTGAGAACGTGATCATTATGTTTTAGTAGTTCACATTTGCAGTGTGTGATTCCACTCACCATGCAGAGTTGCTCTGCATGTGTTTCATCTGCTCCTCCAGATGCGACTGGTGGTCCAGTCGAGGACCTCAGTGCCCGACAAACTTGATCAGCCACCACCAGCAGCGCAAGACCTCCAGGTGGGCCTCAGGGTCTGAGGTGTTTCCCCTGATTCTGCTAGAGACATCAACATCTTCAGAAATCTCAAGCACTCCACCTGGGCTCTGCTTTTTCCTGTATTACTCTCATTCCTAATAAATGAAGAGCAAATCAAATTTCACAATTCCCAAGATGGTCCCTGGGATGGTAGTGGAGGAGGCATTGCTACAGAAGGCCAAGAAATGGCCATAAGACTTAGGAAGAGTATAATGTAGGAGACCAGGGAATCTGTTTTATAAGGATAATAGAAGGCAAAAATGCACATTTGGGCTAATGCAATTTGTCTAGAACATGCAAAGACAAACATTCTATGAACACTGAGAAGATGATCTTAATGAAGAAGAGGAATTTTTAACTTAATACTTAATTACCCACTAAATTTCACCAATATATCAAAGTAATTAATAGAGGCACAGATGATTCTTACTTATTCTATTTGTCTCCAACATGACAGTTTCCTGAAGTTAGGGAATAAAATGAGAAAAGGAAAACTGATTGAGTTAATCTCCAAAACAGACTTCCAGGGTAGGCTCACAAGGGACCAGTATTGCTCCTAAACACAAGAATGCTACTTATTCATACTCAGTGCTCACCAAATTGGAGAGCTGTATTCTACAGGCAGCTCCCCAAGATAGGTGGGTGTAAGAGGGTGAGTCTGCAGAACTGTTGAGCTATCCATCCCTGCCCTTCCTCTTCCCTTTACAAGCTCCACTTGGAGACTCTAGTTTCTCTTTCAGCTTCATTTCTGATACTTAGTAATGGTGGGGTTCTTAAAACACAGTTTCAGCAAATGTATACAATGTACAGAAGATGTGCCTGAATATTTTCTGTGGCTCATGTCCACAAATCACTCTGCTTTTTAAGGAAAGAAACAGGGCCACTGTTCATTTTCTTTATGTCCAATAGTTTCAACTCTAGCTGGGAATATAAGACAGACAGACAGACAGACAGACAGACACACACACACACACACACACACACACACACAGAGGAAGAAAAATACCGAATCAAGCATGCCTAATTGGAATTCAGCAGGGTGGTGTACTAGAAAAAGAATAGACATTAGCTCAGACTTTAGCTCTAGAATCAAACCTTAAGCATACTGCTCGCAAGCTCTGAGGTGTCATCAAACTCGAGTGTCAGATTCTCCCCTGAGAATATATTCCTATTGATTCCACTAGAAAGCTGAGTATCCAGGAGACACACTGACTCTGCCCCTGGTCTCTAGGACATCCTTAGGCTTTAACCCTTCTCTCCATTTGCGGCCTAGTTTATAGCAAATAGACAACTGACACAGGAATTGGCCAACAGAGGGAGTTTATTGCAGAACAAGACTGGGCAGAAGGTTGGCTTTTGTCTGCACGTGGCAGAGGAGGCTGGCAGGAACTCTCTGCTTGACACATTGCCCAGGAGAGGACAAAGTGGTGGAAGGTTTGGATCTGCAGAGAAGTGGCACACAGGGAGAAAGATGCCCTCCTCCCTGCACTGTCTCTGGAGGGTTAGAGGAAAGGCGCTAAACTCCCAAGCAGCAAAATCATGGATACAGTGATTTTTTTTTTCTGAGCAAGAGAGCAAGACTAATTAGTGACTAACCAGTGAAGATGGGCTCTCTCTTCTTTTCAGGGTGGGAAGAGGCTTAGATGGTTACCTGGCTGGCATTCATCCCGCTGGACGACATACCGAACAAAGAAACAAGCACCCTGCTCAGCAACCTCAAAATTTGTTTCTGTCCCTCAGGCAGAAATAGCAAAGCCAGCTCAGAAAGTATGGTCTTTCTCCCCATCTCCCATCTGGACCCAGCTCTGCTCTCACAGCCATTTGTCTTCTGCCATCCTCGGGCATTGCACTGTAGGGACACAGGCACAGAGTGTTCACCGGAGACACGGATTCTCTCTCCCGTTCTCCACTCATGCTTAGACCCACGGCCGATGCCCTTCCCTCGCATTTAACTGGTCATTCTTCATTTCTTTTTATATCTAATCACATCTCTCTTCTAATTCCTCCTGGTAGCCCTTATTTAAAAGGAATCATACCAACTCCCCTTTCCTTTTGCTTTGCAGTAAGAAAGAGTTACTGGTGGTAAAACCCCTCTTAGCACTCTGGGTGGCTGAGGAAGGAGAATCTCAAATGGAGCCCAGCCTAGATAACTTAGTTACTAACTCAAAATACAATTATTTGAAGAAGGCAGGTAAATATAGCTCAATATGAAGGCCATGGCTTAAAACTGTAGTACTAAAAGAATAAGCAAATTAAAGTGGTTACAATCCATACTGTGTCACAGAAACTCATGCGTAACAATAGCACTAACAATACTTAACATCGACTAAGAACTAATGTTTTGCTGGGAACTCTGCTTAGTACTTTCCGAGCACCCTTATGTTATTGTCCCCATAATGCTCTACAATTTAAGGTGTTCTTTGAGGCTCATGATGAATTAACTGAGCTTATAAATTGTCAAAGTCTAAGAAGTATGTCCCCAACAACACCACAGAAGTCAAGCAGGCAGAGCCTTGGAAGACCAACTCTGGTCCTCTTCCTCCTTAAGGAAATGAGCTAAATTGGGGTTCAAATGAGCCTTTGTATGTTATAGAGGCTCCTGAAGGTCAGAAATGTAACTGAACACTTACGTTATCCAAGGTCAAGTGACAGGAGTAAGACTGGACGGGTGATGGATGATAAAATTTAGGTGTATTTCACAAAGAAATTCAACACTCGGACCATTTCACCTTCATCATGAATATGATATAATACTCACCTTACCTAACCCCACCTGCTCTTAAACCGGTGCATAATTAATTCTGCTAATGTTGGAAACCTACATCACTGTCCATATTTTGTTTCATGTTGTTTGTTTTATTCTTTTTCTTTTGTACCAGGAGTCAAACTCACAACCTCATGCTTGCCAGGCAGAAGCTGCCCAACTGAGCTACATTCCCAGCCCCAGTCATTCTTGAATTCAGCTGCATAATTAGCAAGTTCAGTGTTTATGCGAACATCAACCTTTGTCACTGAAGGCTTTTTTAAATTATATTATTTCTACTAGGAAAAATTGTATTACTTCTCCTAGGAATATTTCTCCAAATTAAATCTATATAAAGAAGGAAAAAAATGCAGTTATTTCAGCTATTATCCCACGGTTTCCACTTGCCTTTTTTGCCTGTCTGGTGCACCAGAATTGTTTGGGGATAACAAGTGCTGGAGAAAAGGAACCAGGTGCCCATCATGCCGTGTATCTCTCCACATATTTCAGTCTATCTAGAAAATGAAACAAGGCATCTTTAAAGACAGGCTCAGGATAGCCACAAGAAGCCTTTTCTGTACAATAATTTATGTAGTGAAGGGATACGTAAATTAATCTTCATTATCAAACCACCAGAGAGCAAGAGTTAACCCTGAGCCACCACTCCCATGGTACGAGGAAGGAAACCGTCCTTATCACAGACTGTGTTTGCTTGCGGGTCCAGGTGCACCTTTGACAGATTTTGGCAAGGAGAATGATTTTCGATCCCAGACAAACCTGCCAGTTGCTCCTGCTTATTTTCGCTCCTGCCTCTTGATGGGAGGGCAATTGCGATTAGACAAATCACATTGTCTTGATCTGGTCCCCTTCTCCTTAGCCATGATTCATCCTGACAAGGAAAGTTTAAAAGCAACAAGTAAAATATGATAAACAATACCCACTGCTGTGTGGGGGAGCCTGGCTAAAAGCTTTCTGTCACTATTAATAACACTGTTTAGTTTTTCGCTTCCCCTGGAATTGCATTAGCTGTGTACAGGAAAGGAGAGGAGAGCAGAGTCTCAGGAAGCCTTACCTGGATGACACTTGCCTCCAATGGTGTCTTCTGCTCCATGCCCTACCTCTGAAATGACCCCTGAGACCAGGCAGAGTCTGACATGGCACAAAACCAGTGGCCACCGCTCAGTCTCCACTCCTCGGCTCTCATTTCCGACCATTTTACGAGTTCTTTTTCTCATCCCTGAAAAGTTGGCTTGAGCTCCCCACACCTGCCATAACGGGAGGCAGAGTGGTGAGGGCTTTAGCGCAGGAGGGTGTGTAGAGCTGCGGACAGAGAGATGCCAAAGAGTCCTGTGAAGAGATGCCAGAGGCTGAGTACTGGTATAAGTACGAGTACAAGTAGGAAAAGCAGGGAATTCAGGCAATTCTGCCAGAGGGGAGGGAGAGCACAGTTATGGCCATGAATCTGCATGGCTTGCAGCAAGCGTGGTTGGGGTGCTTGCAACACAGGTTGTTGGAAGCTGGGAAGGTGAAGCAACTGGAAGATACAGAGGGAGATATAAGCCTCGTGCTATGGCTCAGCCACCAAGACCTCAGAGGCACTGAAGGTCGGAAACCTAGCAGTTGTGTGACTCCTAACACGGTGTTAGAAGATTTTTAACACTAAGTTTAATTGGAGGCAAATTCTTATGAAAAAGCCTTGCTTTGATTTGTCGAACGTGCTTATGTATGCTGATCTAGATTGATCTACTCATGTCTGAGCTATTGAACAGCTTCCAGAGAGCGCGTCTAATTGAGGCTCAGTGGTGTTAGTGAGACAAACCCTGTAGTAAATTAGCATCCTTTCTAATACCATCTTGAGCTTCTGTAGCATCTTTTTTTTTCTCTCTCAAGTCGTTAAGAGCATTTTACATATATCGCTTCCTTTTTTCTAATATTTCAGAGACGTAATTAGGCACACGTGTAACTGTGCTTAATTTATAAATATTGACATATGACATATTGGTTATAGAATCTGCTAAAGATAAAATGAGACCACAACTCTTGGGAAATGACACGTTATTATCAGTCATTTTGCATTCAAGTCGCCATATAAATAAAAATGCTGCAAGCATTTCTCTCTCATTGATTGCATACGGTGAATATTTTTACACTAACTTACACCTTTAAAATAACCTGTACCAACAGAGTGTATGACTTTCCAGCTTGACAAGGAACTGTAAAAAGAAGGCAGAAATATAGTCCATGTCATTATTATATGTTGAAAAGATAATTTCTCTATGTTACTATGGCAGAATCCTTCTCTTTCAGGGGCCTCTAAAGTGAGACAAATACTAATGTATCTTGGTTCAAGGTAGGGAAGGACCAGGTACCAGAGAAGCTATAGCAATAGCAAAATTGCTAAGTGTGTTGTGATTTGTATCACAGCAGCTATGGAATCCAGTGTAGGCAAAACCATTGAATCTACAAGTGACTTAGTTTAATCACAGTGAATTTGAAATGCCTACATCTATCTGTTTTGTATATACCATATTTATTTACATTGGATATTAAATATACAGGCAGATAATCCAAGAGAAAAAAAGGTAAATATACACATGCACAGATGAAGATAACTTTCAAAAATGGGATCGCTGTGTGTTACCTTTATAAAAATTATTAAATAGGTTTCATTTTAATCTAACAAAATTAAAAATTCTCTGAAAAGACTAATCCTTTTGATATACTCTGAATCTTTGTTTACAGAAAAGACTTTAAATGTTAGAAAAATGATTATGTAAAACGGAAGTTGACATCTCAGTTTCCATTTATCTACAACAAAAGTTGATATTTCAGGTTAAATCTTCACCTCTATTTTGCATGTTGGCTTGCTGTGTAATAAAGCACATAAACCAATAGGATCCTCACAATTCCCCTTCCTCACGTGTTGATTTGTTAAAGTATCTTTAGTTTGCTTTCTTTCAAAGTTAAATTCAGCCACGATTGTGTGGCTCATGTTGAGTATTTAAATTGACTCAAAAATCACTTAGAATTTTTCCCTCAAATGCCTTCCTCCCAGCCATTTCTTTGTGGATTTCTTGTCGATTGCATTTCACCATCACTGAGCATGACAGCCCTTAGCCATACGCTGCTTTCAAATGGGTAAAGTCTGCGGTTGGTACCAGACCGAGGGTCATGCTCTTTCCCTCAGCAGGGCACGGGAAATGTCCTACTGGCCTTGAACCTAACACACATCCTCTCAACCAGGGCTTCTTTGTCTATTGAGAAGTCAGTGGTTCCATTAAATAGAACTTTTTTCCAAAAAGTACATGTGGGACTTCCATTTCTTGGGATCTCTTATATTTAAGGATGTCTTTCTGATTCATTTCTTAGCAAAAAAATTGATTTTGGGTTGGGTGCGTAATTCTCTTGGTTCACTTTTTCTTCCCCTAAGAAAGGACCCCCTTGCTAGATTGCTCACATTAACTCCTGGTGCTGAGCTGGGTTTGGTGAGGTTAATTTCATGGCATTTAGGAAGTTGGATTTCTTCACTTGGTTCACTAGAAACTTTTCTTCCCTCCTTTTCATTGTCCTTTCTTCTTTCCGTCTTTCCTTCCTTCTTCTCCTCCTTTCCCCACCCCTTATTTTTCCAGTTTCCAGATGTCAAGCCAACATAGATTATAGATTAATCACTTAGGGTTGTGAGAAACACATTAATCTACAGATAGACAGGCATCATTTACTTAGCAAATTATTCAGCATCTCTTCATAAATGTGCGTGAACTCACAGTGAATAAATAGAAGCTGGGGCCTGGGACGTGGCTATATTCCACACTTCAACCGTCTGCATTTCTTTGTCTGAAGGATGCTGTGGGAGGTACCACTCGCAGATTCCCACATCATCCTGGTTTGCTGGCTTTATTACATAAATATTTTTGTGTATTTTTTATCTTAATATTCTTAACTTCACAAACAAATGCTACATATTACCTTTTACAATTTACCTTGCTCACTTGAAAACATAATGGCAAAAGCTCAGCCATATCATTGTATGTCACTGTTATTAATTCATTCTGATTGTTGTGACATATTACAATTCATTCACCTATTGTCTCTCCATAGATGTCAAGTTTGCTTCAGAGGCTGAGGTGTAGCTTAGTAGTAGAGCATTTGTTTAGCCTATACAAATCCTGAGTTTAATCTCCAGCACCAAAAAAAGAAAAAAAAAAGGTAGAAAAGATTATTCCAGACATTTACATCTGAGAAATCTCAATATCAACATTCTTTTGTGGAGTTTTTTTTTTCTTTTATTCAGTTCAATGCATGCCAGGTTATTTTTCCATGTGACACTGATTCGTTTTCTTCATCATTAATGAATTTAATCACATCTTTATGTATTTATTGAACACTGTGTTTCCTCCCCTGTAAAATATCTCTTTAATGCTACTTCTTGTTCTGTTGAGTTCCATGCTTTTCTTACTTGCTAGTGAGAATCTGCGTATAATTTTTATTAGTTTTTGCCAACTACAAATGTAGGAAAAGTCTTTTTCCTGTTTTGAAATTTGTCTTTTCATTTTTTAGAACCTTGGGACCAGTGAGAGCATTTGAAGGAATTAGTGCATGGATTATGTTGTTCATGAAATTGAACTTAGCAAGAGGTAGCAAAAATGACACAGACTAGAAGAAAAAGAAGAGCAGAGGGGGTTGAGGAAGAGAAGGAGGAGGGGAAGGGAAAAGAAGAGGAAGGAGAAGGAAAAAGAGAAGGAGAAGGGCAAGGGGAAGAGAAGAAGTTTGCAAGTAGAACTGAAAAGGAATGAAGAGAAAATAGAGATTAAAAAAACCGTGTCATCTAGAAAACCCAGTTAGTCTCTCTACTTTGCTTTGGGTCTAGAACGTTTCTCCAGAGTCTCCTGTGCTAGGAGCTATGGCTTTGAAAGGTGATAGAATCATGGCTAAGTTCCTGGCTGACTTCCTGTAGGAGGAGGAGCCTAGTTGGAGCTGGTCCTGGGGTGTGACCTGAAAGAGTGTGTTCTTGGCCCCAGCTTCTCCCTCCTCTATCCACTTCCTGGCTGGCACAGGTTGAGCAGCTTTCCTCTGCTCTCCTATTTGTGCCTTGGTGCCAGCCAGCCATGGAATGAACCTCCTGAAACCATGAGCCAAACTAAACCTCTCCTCCTTTCAACTGCGAGTGTCAGGTACTTTGTCCCATTGATAGATGGGTAACCAGTGTACTCTCCCTCGTGCTGTACGTTGGGATTCTACAGAGAAACAGAACCAATATGCGCATTCTCTCCTTCTTTCCATTTACCCCACACACTACCCTGGAATTACAGAGACTGAGGAGTCCTATGCCCCTCTTCTGAAGGCCCAGTGAACCCCACAGTGCAGTTCCAAGGCTCCTGGCCTGAGAGCTGATGGTGGAGCTTTGGATCTCAATCTGCAAGCCTGTGTGTCAAGGGAAGTTGGATCCTTGGAAGAAGAAGGAAGCTAATGAACTGGGGCTTAGGATGGAGGATTTAGCTTTCGCTGGTCTAGACCCTCAGGAAATTGCTGAAGGCTTGTCCACCAAGAGGGTGTCAGCGAAGTGATAAGGGAACACATTCAATTTGCTGCAGAAAAGCTGGGGACACAATTTAGCAAAAGTGACTTAAAAAGTGAGATTGCATCAGGGAGGCAGAAAGCTTGCTCCAGTGTATATTCATTTCAACATCCAGGTTAGTGCTTCCCTGAAGGATCGGTCTGGGTGTTCATTTCAATGTAAGGGAATTAGCAGACCAGCGAGCTTGGTGTTGGGAGTGCAGACAGCATAGAGGTGGAACAAAGGTGTCTGTGTCAGTGTCACTCCCTGCACAGAGGTCAGCAGAGCTGTCCCAGGGCCACATGGCACCACGTCCAGTTTCTTCCGCAAAATGGGCAGCACCATCATCCAACTCTCAGTGCTCTCGGCAACAATGTGCAGAAAGAAGTAACGAATGGAAATCCTGGGGGGCAACAACTGCCCCATACCTACTTGTTATTTGCATCATTATTTTACATAACTGAGGTTTACATTTTTCTCTTGGAAAATTCCAAGAGGCCTCAAGCCTCTTGGAAGTACACTGAGAACCAAATCTACCAATCATATCAGGTTAAGTTGCACTTTATAATTCATGACATGGTGTCAGAAAAAAAGAAACAAAACTGGTCCCTGAAAGATCTGATTTCTAATCCCAGCTCTTCCAATGAAACTGTAATTTTCCATCCCCTATGCGCTACTGGTTGCGGTATTACCTTTAGTACGATTAGGCGCCTACAATCGATGCCTCGTTGATAAGCCACCTTAGCATCTCCTTTCCTCTGGGAGGACACCCTTGTGAATGGCACTTCTCTGTTTACAGACTCACTGGCTCACATCACACCCAGAACCACATGGTGGTCACTATAGCCCAGCTTCCTAGCAGTGTCGCCTTCCGCCATCACTGCTGGCCCCCCCTGCACCCCATGCTGTGGTGCCTGCATTGCATTTGTGAGTGGCAAATCTGCAAAATTCAAACTTTGCTTTCTCCGTGGGGCCCAGCTTGACAGATCTTAGCGTATTTTGCTATTGCTATGAATGAATTCCTGAGTCTAACGAATTTCCAAATAACAGAGGTTTATGTAACTGATGGTTCTGGTGGGTTAGGATATCCAGGAACATAGTTCCCAGAGCTACTTGGCTTCTGATGAGGGTTTCTTAGGACACTGTCATAGCAGTGTATCACAAGGTGACACAAAGCTATGTAGGTTCCCTCTTCCTCTTCTCACTGAGCCACTAACATCACCATGAGGCCCGTTCTCTGTCCTATTTATCTCCAAAGCTCCTGATGACTTCCCTAAGCATAACTTCAGGGATTGTTACCAACACTTGAAATCTGGGGACATATTCAAATCATTGTGTCATCTTACTACTCAGCCTTCATTTACCCCTTACCACCCACTTTCTCCCTCCTCCAAAAATCCTTTAAATATCGTTTCTTTTCTGAATGGAATGATAAGTCTACTGAACTCCGGCATCCTGCATGTTCCATGGAACCGAAATACACATTTTGACTTGTAAAGTAGAAGAAATGGGAGGTGCGGATTTCAGCCCAGTTTCTATATCTGGCCTTGGAAGGCAGAGAGAGTTCAGCTGTTGTCATCTCGAGGAAGGAATCCTAGTAAGAGAGGCTTGGGGTTTCGTTTGGCTTTGGTTCCTGTTTTCATTTCCCTTGCCCACCTGGTGAGAACTCGTTCTAAGTGGGAACTGCACCTGGGGGGAAACAGAGTTTCCAGCACCAGAGCGATTCTTACTCACTTCAGAGTTCCGCCTCGGAGCCTTCCCCCAAGCTGTGGCGCCGGGCCCGTGCGTACATGGCAGAGAGCACAGAAGTCAGCAGGGATGAAATGTCAGTCCCCGGGGCAACCTAGCAGGGTGCAGAGCTTTGCAAACCTCCAACCACTTCTTTTATGATGATGATGATGGTGATGATGATGATGGTGATGATGATGATGATGATTTGAAGAAATTTTACCAAGGTCTTGCAGCTCACCTGGATTATTTCTTTGAAAAACTTTGTGTTTTGGCTCTGCTGTTTTCTATTTTCTGTCATTTGCTTTTATTATTTTTATCTCCATTTTGCACCTTGGACAATGTCAGATTGTAGCCATAAGAAGGAAATGTATTTATTTGGACCTAGAGGCAGAATTGTGAATATATATTCTTCTCCAGTAGACCCTAAACATATAGGCTTTTCTTAGAACTGCGTTTATTAGATTTCTTGGAAGAAAGCAAAAAAGATTTACTGAATTACGTCTCTTAACTTATGAACGGATGGGGGTGGGGGCAGGCACAGAGCTTTCAAAGATGCATGCAGGCAGGGGTCACTTAATATCCTCCGTGGGACCGCTAGGTCTGCTCTGGGGGCTTTTGGCTGATATTGGAGATGACAAGTCTTTCTCATGCAGATGGAAAACCTCTGAGCATCTTACCCATTTGCTTTTGTTTCTGAAATAATAGCAGATATTAATAGTGCATGAGGGGGTACAGATTTCACAAGCACATAAGGAGCCATCCATGTCTTGAGACCGTTTCCTATAAGAGAGTCACTGTGTTAAATCTCCAGGTTGTCAAAGGTTTGGTGTAGGCAGGGGACGTCTTACCGTTTGTGGCAACTTACATGTGTAGTGCAAGCAGAGCTGAGTGTGTGAATGTGGGTCTGCAGTATTTTTTGCTATATCTAGACAGTAGCCATATCATCAGGAAAATAAAAACACAGCTTTGTCCCATTTTGTTCCAAGCTGCCCTCTAAGAAATTGACCCAAATATGAAAGAGAAGGAGGCTTCTGTTTGTGAATTGTCACTTAGACAGGAGCACCTTTTATTTTTCAAAGAGAGAAAGGCAATAAAAACAATGGCACAATTATAAAACAAGATAATAGGAAATTAATAATAGCTAATATATTTCATATTATTATCTTCAAAGTAGTTGCCCAGGTTACAAGATATAGGTATGCAAAATTGCTCAAACAACATAAGCACAAACTGTTCTTCTCAATGAACTAATAGAAATTACTAGTGTAATTAATTATCTTGTGTGTGTATGTGTTTTTTTATTTTCCTTCCTTCTTTTCTCCTTTCTCCCATCCCAGTTGTTCTCTCCTTTTGAGCAGTTTCTTTCACTTTCACAATATCTATTGTTCATTTTTGGATATTCTTTACTCTTTCAGTTTCTTACACTAGGGAGAAAATACAATGTTTACACATGCCAGTCTGCTGCATTTCCCCTATGAGTATGGTCTCTTGTTGCATCCATTTACCTATAGAAGCCTCAAGTTTATCTTCCCTTATAGCTGAGCAATACTCCATTGTACAAACATACCACAACTATTTTATTCATTCCCCAGTTGATGGGCATTTGGGTTTCCAAGATTTAGCTATTACAAAATGTGCTGCTATAAACATAGGTGCACATGTGTCTCTGTGTTACAACATTTTTAGTTACTCTGGAAAAAAAAAATACCCAGAATGAGAATAGCTGGGTCTAATGGAACCTTTAATCTTAGTTTTTAAGGAATCTCCACACTAATTTCCAAGTGGTTGTACCATTCTACACTCCCACCAACCATGGAGCAGGGTTCCTTTTTCCCCACAGAACCAAAAGCATTTATTATTGGTTGATTTCTTGGTGATATCTTGAAGATAGCCAAATGCTCAATCATATTGAACATTTTTTTGGTGTATTAATTTGTCATTTGCATTTCTTCATCTGAGAAATATATACTCATTCTGATGTCCATTTTTGGTTTGAGTCATTAAATTTGGGGGATCTGATTTTTTTTCAATTCTTTATATATTTTGCATAGAAGTGCTTCGTCTTCTGAGGGACAGTTGACTAAAATTTTTCCCACTCTGAGTTTTCTTTTCACTCTGTTACTGAATTCTTTGGATGTGCAAAAACTTGTTAATAAGATCGGATCCCAGTTGTTGATTCTTTGAAGTACTTCCCATGCAGTTTGATTTTTGCTTATGAACTCTCAATATGTGGAAAGTCAGTTTTTCCAGCACCATTTATTAAAGAGGTTCTCCCAGTGAACATGTTTGGCCCCTTTGTCAAAGACAAGGTGGCTGAGTGTGTAGTTGTGTTTGCATCATCTAATCTGTTCCACTAATCCTCAGGTCTGTTTTTCTTTTTTCTTTCTTTTTTTTTTCTTTTGCCAGACCTGATTTTATCACAGTACCTTTGTAGTATAACTTCAAGTCAGGAATTATGATGCCTCTGCTTTGGCTCTGTTGCCCAACATTGCCTTTGCTATTCTAGGTCTCTTCTGTTTCCAAATTAATTTTAGGACTGTTTTCTCTCAATCTGCGAGGTATTATCTTGGTTATTTTTCTCTCATCGCTGGGACAAAATATCCGACACCCAAAATGAAGGAAGGAAAGTTTATTTAGCTCACTGTGGAAGTTTCAGTCCATAATCAGTTGGCTGTAAGGCAGGGTGGCATGGCACCAGGGCTACACTTCATGGCAGCAGCCAGCAAAAGCAAACACAGCAAAGGGGAGGCAGAACAAGCCTCTTTTCTTCCTTATATTGTATATAGGTCTCCGCCTTCCAAGGGGTGTGTAGCACTCACAAAAACTCCTTGCTCTCTTCTTGCAGGAGATGAGGAAATTTATAAAGTAAGAACCCTGGCTCCCTGCTGAGTATCTTAAACTTCTAAACTGCTCAAATTGACACAATGCATCAAGCACAACAGGTATGCTAATGATGTTTTGATTGGATTCAACTAAATCTGTATAATGATTTTGGGAGTATGACTATTTTCAGTGTTGGTTTTTCCTATTGAAGAGCTAGGGAGATCTTTCCATTTTCTGATATCCCCTTTGATCTTCTTTTTCATGGTATTGAAATTTTCAATGAATATATCTTTTACTTCCTTTGTTAGGTTGATTCCTAAGTATTTCCATTTATTGGATGTTATTATGAAGGGTGATATTTCCCTAATTTCTTTCTCAGTGAGTTTGTGTTTGTGTATAGGAATGCTTTAGATTTTTTTGAGTGTGAACTTTGCAACCAGCTATGCTACTGAATTTGCTTATTAATTCTACAAGTCTTTTGGTGGAGTTTTTAGGGTCTTCTTTGTAGTGTATCATGTTATCTGCAAATGATAATTTAACTTTTTTCTTTCTTACTTTTATTGCTTTTTTCTCTCTCTTGGCTAATAGCCCTGGTTAATGATTCCAGAACTATAATGAATAGGAATGGTGTCTTGTGTCTGATTTTAGAGTGAAAGATTTCAGCTTTTGTCCACTTAGTATGATGCTGGCTGTTGGTTTGTCAGAGATAGCTTTTATAAGATTGAGATAAAGATCGTTTAATTTGATTTTCGGTAGGATTTTTATTACGAATGAGTGTTGGACTTTGTAAAACACTTTTCTGCATCAATCAAGATGATCATGTGAACATCATCTTTGGTTCTGTAATATGGTGTATTATGTTTATTGATTTGTGTATATTGAACCATCTCTGCATTCCTGGGATGATTCCTACTTGGTCATGGTATATAATCTTCTTGATGATTTACTGCATTCTATTTGCTATTATTTTATTTTATTTTATTTTAGTTTTTCATCTACGTTCATTAGAGAGATTGATCTGTAGATTTGTTGTTGCTGTTGTTGCTGCTGTTACTTTTTGGTTGGATTTTTCTCTGGTTTTGGTGTCAGAGTAATATTTTCCTTCAAGAAATAGTTAGGGTAAATTTCTTTCCTCTCAAATTCATTGAAGAGTTTGATGAGTATTGACATTAAGTCTCTAAAATTCTTATAGAATTTAGCTGTGAATCCATCAGGACCTGGACTTTTCTTTGTTGGTAAATTTTTAATTACATTTTCAATTTCATTAACTGTTATTGGATTATTAATAATTTTTACATCTTCTTGATTCAGCTTTTGTAATTCATATGTTTCTAGGCATATGTCCATTTCTTCTGTGTTTTCTATCATATGCAAGTAAAGATGTTTGAAGTAGGTATTGATGATCTTCTGAATTTCCACAGGATTCTTTGTGATTTCTCCCTTGTCATTTCTCATTGTATGACTTCCAGTTTTTCCTTTCCTTTTTATGATAAGGTTGCCAAGGAGTTTATCAATTTTGCTTCATCTTCTGATAAGCCAAATCTTCATTTCATTGATTCTTTGTATTGTTTACTTAGCCTCAATTGCATTAATTTCTGCTCTGATCTTTACAATCTCCTCCCTTGTATGGGATTTGGGCTTGACTTGCTCTTCTTTTTCTAGGAGCTTCAGGTTAATTATTAGGGTGATTTTTATGCTTATTCTGTTTTCCTGATATGCTATAGATTTTCCTCTTAGGACTGCTTTCATTGTTTCACACAAGTTCTGATAAGTTGTATTTGCATTTTCATTTGAGTGTATTGTTTAATTTTTCTTTAATTTCATCTGTGACCCATTGGTTGTTCAGGAGGGTGTTATTTAATTTCCATATGTTTTGTAGTTTCTTTTGTCATTAATTTCCAATTTTATTGCACTATGGTCAGATAATATGCATAGCATAATTTTGATTTTTTGCATTTACTTAAGCATGTTCTATGGTCTATTTTAGAGAACAACCCATGTGAAGCCGAGAAGACTGTATGTTCTGATGATGTTGGGTGGAACACTCTGTACACATCTAAGCCCATTTGTTCACAAGTTTGATTCAGTTCTGCTATTTATTTGCTGATTTGTCTAGTTGATCTATCTCTTTTGTGACAATGTGGTATTAAAGTACCCTGTTGAAATTATGTTATTGCTTATTTGATTTTTCATGCTTATTAGTATTTGTCTTATATAGCTTGATGCTCCTGTATTTGATGCATACACATTTATGATTGTTATTTCTTCCACTTGAATTTTTCCACTAATAAGTATGTAGTGGCCTTATTTATCTCTTTTAATCATTCTTGGTTTGAAGTTCACATTATCTGCAAACGGAATAGCTACCTTTGCTATTTTATGAGTTTTTGTTCCTTTGTTTTCCATCCTTTGACTCTCAGTCTATGAATCTTTTTTTTTTTGAGTTAAGGATATTTCTTGTATGCAGCATATTGCTGGATTTTGTTCCTTGATCCATTCTACCAGTCTGTTTCTTTTGATTAGTGAATTGAAGCCATTTACATTGACAGTTATAACTGATATGTTTTGGCTTATCTTTGTCAAGTTATTTTCCTGCTATTTGTTTCCTGCTTTTTTACCTCTGCTTAATTTTTCACCCTGCCTGTTGGTTTCTTTCTGTTGTTGTTCTTGGAATTGTGGTCATTTTTATCTCTATCTAGAATATTTTTCAGTACTTTTCATAGGGTTGCTTTGGTGGTCATGAATTTTTTCAGTTTTTCTTTGTCACAGAGGTGTCTTATTTCTCCATCAATTTTGAAACATAGTTTTTCATGTAAGTCAATCTATGTTGGAAACTGTTTTCTTTCAGGACTTGAAATAGTTCATTCCAAGCTCTTCTTGATTTGAGGATTTGCATTGAGAAGTCTGCTGTGATTCTGAAGGACATTCCTTTCTATGTGATCTGTTTATTTTCTCTAGCAGCTTTCCATATTCTGTTCTTGTGCAGAATTTCTGGGATATTGATCACTATATGGCTGGGTATAGATTTATTTTGGTTAGGGCTAAATGGAGTTCTATATGCCTCTCCTATTTGTATGTCAGATTTTATTTTCATATTTGAGAAATTTTCTGCTATTATTTCTGCAAATAGTCTTTTTATAACATTTATGTTGACTCCTGCTTTTTTTCATTGACATCTATCATTGATTTTCCTCTGTATCATCTTGCAGGTGTTGAGTTGTTATTTCTGGATCCTTTGTTATTTTTAAGAGCTCTTTCCTCTTGTGATTGCTAACCATGATCCTGTCTTCAAGGTCTGAAAGTCTGTCTTCTTTTTCATTCAAGTGCTTTGCTAGCTTTTGGTGGAATTTTTAATTTCCTGGATATCTGTTTGAATCCATTTCATGTATTCTTTCCTATGTTCATCATTCATGGTTCCCACCCTTTTCCTATCATCATTTTTTAAGTTTATCTGTATTCTAAATTTGTTGAGCAATTCCTTTACAAATGCTGACATTTCTTTTTCTTACCTGAAAGATTAGTTCTCATCTGATTTCTTCTATAGCTTCATGGATTTGTTTCTTTATTCTGGTTGCTTTCATTTCAGAAATTTCTGCTATGTGTCTTTCATTTTCCTCTCTCTCTTTGTCTCCTGGACTTGTTCTGGGTGGATTGGAGGTTTGAGATTGCATCTTGCTTTTATGTCTTGTCATTTTCTCTTTAAAAATTTTTTGTTTTCTGTATTAACTCTTGTAAGTTTTTGTAGTAGATAGCTCTATTACTAGTATCAAGTCTTCTCTAGGAAAAGTCTGCTCCTCAGGGATGTCTTCTGTGTGTAGAATGTTGGTTTATGTCTGTTTGAAGATCCTACCCAGTTAATTAAGAGTGAGATGTTGGTATCTGTTTGGTTCAGTCCCCAGTCCTTTGGTGCTGGGTTGTGATGAGGCTATTACCCCAGAGCTTCCCAGTATTGTTACGAAGGAAGAACAACTGATTACAACACGTCTGACATCCTAGCTAAAGTAGTATCATTAGCTCTAACAATAGCATCAAGCACCCTTTAGAAACTGAGAAACTGTTTTAAAGTGTGAATTTTGTAACTTGAACTTAGTAGCAAAATCTACAATTACATAACAGAACTGATTGTTTTCAAATGTTTCCCCTTGGTAGAGTGGTTTTACCCCATAGTTGGGAGATTCAAGAAGGATAGTGGATGAAACAAAGATAACTGATAAGAAAGTAGAAGTAAGCCTGGAGGATAAAAAATAAACATGCATTCTCTGGGAGACTAGAGAAGAGAGCAGAAGAGAAGGAATGAGGGAATAAGCAAGAGACTGTTTCAACTTGGTTGTGGGTTTGGGAATGGGATTAGTTTTCTGTGGCTGAGATCTCCCCAGCTGTTTAGAAAAACAGAAACAGAAAGAAAAGGAGAAGGAAAAGAGAGAAAAGAAGAAAAAGATCAAATCAAATAAAATTTAAAAAAAGAGAGAGAGAGAGAGAGAGAGCAAGGGTGGCCCTGCCCACATATTTCTATCCAATGTCTTTGACCCAAGCACAGTGCAGTTCACTTAACTGACCATCTATTGGTCTGCATTGCATTGTTGCTTTGGACTTTTCAGGCCACTTGTTCCACCTGCCCATCCTGTGAGCCCAAATGGGGATCCTCCTGTGTCACCGGTGTTCCCTCTGGTCTCTGGGCCTCCTGGAACAATTCACCTGGGTCACAGAGCGGGTCAGAGGTGGAGATGGGAGGGGACACCCTATGTGCTTCACCTGGGTGGGAGCAGCTTTGAAGGCCATGTGTGTATGCTCTCTGTGTGTAATGTATGATTTTAATCAACTGAGATTATCTAGATTTTTGTTTAGGCCCATTCATTATTCCTTAATAACAATGTGTCAAGAATGCTAGCATTTTGCATTCCAGGTGAGTAGCTTTGCTTAGCCTTCCTTGGATTGGCTGACCCCTCTTCAGTCTCATATTTGTGTGTATATTTGTGGGTGTATATATGTGTAGTGCTGAGAGTTGAACCCAGAGCTTTTGCACTTCTGCACTGAGATACATCATATACATATGTATTACTCACTATATATGATTAAGTATATTATGTAAAATTAATAAAACCATTAATAAAATCATTAATTATATTAAGAGATTATAATTAATAATTACAATTAATCATCCAATATTAATATTATTTAAATTGTTATATGGTTAAATAATATGTATATTATTTATGTGTGTGTGTGTGTGTGTGTGTGAGTGTGCATGTGTATGTAATTTGGAGGCAGGGTCTTCATAAATTGTCAAGTTGCCCAGGCTACATTTTAATTGACAGTCCTCCTGCCTCAGTCTAAGTGCCAGGATTACAGTTTGGTGCCAAGACACCCAGCTTGGATACGTTCCTTTGGAAAACTTCCCTGTGCGGGTCTGGGTGGTTCTCTGTACCACATCACCCCAGAAAATCTCCTTTGGTCATTGCTGCTGTGCACTTAGTTCAGCACTACAGGCCTTGCCGACCTCCCTTGCTATTTCAACGTGTGGTTTCTGATGCCCGACTCGAGCTTAGACCCCCAAACCCAGGGCTCAGGGCATGGGGCCACTAAGGGCAGCATCCCTTCAGCATGGGTAGAAGCCAAGGCACCAGGTCCTGTGCTAGCTGTGTGGCTCTTTCTCCTCCCTACACCTGGCCCTGCCCCTTCTGCTGTTAGCCCTTGGTAATGTTGATCTCAGAAATCTCCTCGCCCTATGAGGCAAGATCTTACATTTATTTAGAAAGCTGAACTGGTGTGACAGATTCTCAGACCCATAATTCCAACAGGGGCTCCACAAACCAGTTTATAGCAGTGTGTTCCTACCTCGTGGGATGGCTTCAACCCTTCCTAGGACAGCACTGTTTCAGTCAAGGGGATGAAATACTGAGAACAGATTATAGGCTTCCAAGGAGATCAGCTCAGGTGAGGTCTCATGACTGCACATATTCACTGCTCTGAACCATTATTCCTTATGGCAGCATGTGTCTGGTTGGTTTGGTTTTCTTTTTTGTCTTTGTTGACCTTTTTGTTTTGCTTTTGCCAGACTTAGGACTGAACCCAGTGTCTTTGCACTGAACTTGACAATTCCAGCCTCCCTAAGTAATTAAGTTACTTAGATCTGTCTGGAACCTGAGATTGTCCTGTCTCAGCCTCCCAGAGTGATGGCATTACCACTATGCACTACAACACCCAACACTATTTCACAGATCTTTGCAGGTTTCCAACCTTGTTTATTTTGTAGACACTTCCCACGTTTATTTGCTTCCCCCTGGGGTTACAATGTTCCCAGTACACTCTCCATGTTTTAGAAGGTGGGCTGCACCCTAGGACAATGTAGGAGAAAGACTCTGCTGGGTAAGAGGGGAAGGAGCTGCTACTGCAGAGCAAAGAAAGGACAGGACCTGGCTGGACACGCACCGCATTGAAGCCCTTCCTGCTTCACGGGCCCAGGGCCCTGCTTCCCACATGCAAACACGCATGCTTGCTGAGCTCACTCAGTCCAGCTGCCCATGGTGGGGTCACCTTGGCATGGCCCAATTCCCCAGCCCACTGGGTCACAGCCTCCCCCTAGAAGCACAGAGCACCCCATTATTCTGCGGATCTTCTTGGATTGCATCTGAGCTTCCCAGGTGCAGATTCTGCAAGTGCTAACTGGGCCTGCAGGATGGGCGTGGGGAGGACATGCAGGGTGCTGCCCAGGGACTCACACCCATGCCCACTCCTGCGGGGGCACAGGCTAGGTCTTCTCACTTCTCTGCATCCCTCTCTTTCCCCTGACCCTTGGATCCCCTGCATGTGAACTGCTATCTTGAACTCCTGATGACACAAGGTGGGGGGAGTCAGGGTTAAAACCCCTCTCAGGATTTCTTCTTTTTGTTTTTAGCTTTGTGTTTTCAAGGCAAAGTCTCACTATGTAGACCAGGCTGGCCTTGAACTCTCAGAGATCCTCCTACCTCAACTTCCTTTGGAGTGATGGAATTACAAATGTGCACCACCACGTCCAGCTTTCTTTTTCTCTTTTCTTTTTTGTTCAAGATTGTCCATTTCTAGGAAAACCTAATTTGTGTAATATGGAAAATATTTTCAGGAAAAATAAATAGATGGGATGGTATCAACTGATGTCTGCCCTCCATTTTTATGCTAATGAAATTTTCCATAGAGGTAATCGTGGCACATCAAATTGAAAATGACTTCAAACACCACGGACCTGAGCACGTTTGCATAGCAGCATTTATAGACTATGTAATTTTTATTTGATATTAAAATGAAGAGTTCCTGGGAGATTGCCAGAGTAATTGAATGAGGGAGAGGGTAATTTTGTCAATGCATATTCCCGGAACAGGTGGAGAAAGTAACCTTGACCTGTGGCTCCACTCCACATGGCTCATGGAAATAGGAAATGTGACAGCCAAAGCTATAAAGCTTCCCAGAGAAGATGGGAGAGGAAGCTTGAGGCAGGCGAAGCGCTCTCAGGTGAGAAACAAAGTCACTAACCAAAAAAGAAACAAACAACTACCTGTGTTGAAAGTCATCAAATTATACGTGTAAAAAGTATGAATTTTGTTGTTATAGCTCAGTAAAACTTGATAAAAAAAAGAAAAATAGTTGCTGTTATTTACATAATGTATTTCAGTACTTCAAAATTATTCAGATTCCTTGTAAATTCTTAGAGAAACCAAAAATGCTACTATGAGGATAATTTCTCATGGTCCAACTCTAGCCCCGCAGAGACCCCACCACTTCCTCTTACTACATTGCTGCTTTCCTACGTGTCGTCCTTGAATTCTTGTGCTAACCGCCTAGGCATTCAATACAAAGTTTGTATACAGCTATTTTTGTGCACTTTCCAATGGCTGGAAGTCTATGGATCAAAAAGATTGCATTTATGAAAAGTGGTCAAAGAGGGAAAGTTGAAGAAATATGGGTTTCAATAAATATAAAGTAATGATTATACCACTGGTCACAATAAACAAGATAGAGAAACAACCTATTTGTTCTTCAAGATCATGGTTTGTACCTGGAGCAATAGTTGGCCTTAAAAAGATGGAAGTCCTGGCATTTGATACTGGAGAATGTTATATTAAGAGAAAGTAGCCAGACACAGGGAAAAAAAAAAACAAAACTGCTGCATGACCTCGATGTTCCAGTTTATATCTAAATGCCCACCCAAACCTGTGTGCTCACAGGTGGAACTTTTAGCATGTCCTTGGGTTATGGGTCACTGCAGCTGGATTACTGTTAGTAGATGAGATCTGATCTGGAAAAGTAGCTCCCTCCCTGGTTCCTTCCTTCTCTCTCTCTGCTTCCTGGTCTCCATGAGGTTAGCCGCTTTCTTGCACCAGTCCTTTCCACCATGCCACCCTGCCCTGGAGCCAGCTGACCACAGACTGAAACCTCTACAAACTGTGGGCCAAAATAAACCTCTCCTCCTTTAAGCTATGGGTATAGGTGCTGTGTCTCAGCAATGAGAAGGTGCTGAGGACACTCATTTCAATATGCAAAATAAACAGTTTAGTCTTAGAAGCAGAAGAATCCCGTTTACAAGTGTCATGTTTATTTTTCTCTCATTGCTGGGACAAAATACCTGACACCCAAAATGAAGGAAGGAAAGCTTTTTTTAGCTCACTGTTTGTGGAGGTTTCATTCCATAATCAGCTGGCTCCAAGCAGGGTGGCATGACAATCCCAGGGGAACACTTCAAGGCTGCAACCAGCAAAAGCAGCCAGAGCAAAAGGGCAAAAAGGAGAAAAGCAGGCTTCCTTCCCTCCCTTACACTGTATGCTGGCTACCCACCCCTGGGTGGGTGCAGCACTCACACCACCAATTCCAGTGCTAGACTATGAACCAATCACAAATGCTAGATTTAGCCATCTTCAAAGTTGCCTGGGCAATTTAGTGACTTAGGGAGATTGTATGTGAAAAAAACAAAAAATTTAAAGAATTACTAGTGATGTAACTCAGTATGATGGCCCTGGGTTCAATCCCTAGTGCTGGGGGGCAGAGAGAAAGAGAGAAGAATAAGAAGAAGGAGAAAGAAAAAGGGAAGGAAGAGAAGAAAGAAGGAAAGAATGGAAAAAGAAAGAGAAAAAGATACAGTTATTTATGTGCTTACTATATATTTTTGTGTTTAATAGAACATGAGAATGATTTCTTTTTGTTTCTTGGTCTGAAACCCTAGAATTTTCTGTGTTCTCTCTGCCAAGCATCAGGGATGTTTCCTGACCACCTGCAATGTGGGAGATAATTGATTGGTTTCTGTCAACTGGCCCATTTACCTATCAGTCAGAAATTGACAATATTGTGCCTTTTTCTATTAGGAAGACAAACTGTTTAATTCACAGTGCCATTACCAAAGTCTCAGAACATGAAGAGTCAGTGTGTACTACTGAAATAAATTTTCCATTTTGAGACAGCATGAGAACGCAAACATAAGCATTCAGCCCAAAGCCCCATCACTTGATTTTGGGGGAAAGACAGCCACAGAAGATAACATGGTGCTCAGAGCTCAGTTACTGAGCATTAGACTTAGGGATGCCCCTGACAGAAAGGCATCCAGAGGCAGGGTCCACTGGAAAAGCCCCGAGACGGGGATGCACAGCACTCCCTACTCTACCAGATGCTCTGCTGGCCCATGAGTGTGAATTTTTTCACTGGACACTTATTCTAACAGTGAACTCATATCTTATGAGATGAGTATCTCACTTTTACAAGAACCAAGACTGAGAATCCAAGAGGTGTAAACAAGTATACCGTCCTCCTTTGGCTAGTGAGGAGGGGTTCTAGGATCAGAATGGGGGTGGCTTTTCAGCATGGTGACACCGTTGGATGGGCAGAGCAAAAAGCTGTTGGAATGGACAGTGGGGCCACAAATTTAGGAGATCTTGGGTCACCAAAAAAATGAGTAAGCAAAAATCAGGGAGGAGATTCACTGGCACACAGGCTGGGTTTGAGCAGTGCTAGAATGAGATTTTATGGGTAAGTTGGCCTCTATGAACAGGAGGTGTCATGTGGACTCCAGGCTGGGAAAACTGAATTGGGTTTCTTAAGGGGTAGGAGACCAGAAGTTCTTCACGCAGGGAGGTAATAAACTGACCCAGTCAGAGCCCATCAGACTCAGCTGAATTGAAACCAATGCATGGCTTCTCTGTATAATTGAGGGGAAAAAGAAAGCTTGACGCCACCGGCTAAGTGCTTCCCAGCATGTGCACCATAAACCTGATTGGAAAAGATCATCTGTTCCCCAGTTGATGGTTCCTTCGCTGATTTCCTGATAATAGGACTTTCGCTGTGCCTCTTCCTGGAATGGGAGGTTTAATCTTTGATGGGAAGCCTCCAGCAGACCTCTGGCTCCGATTTCAATGATTTCAATCGCCACCCCCCACCGGTGAGCCTGGTGGATGCTGACTGTCCCTGCACAGGGGAACCTCACACGTCTTCTCTGGGTGAACCCCAACTCCTCCTCAGGTTAGTGAAGATGAACCAGATCCCACGCTGCTTGGCACCGAGTCCCAGCTGTCTTCTGAAAAAACTGAGGTCAGGCAGCAATATGTACCCCCAGAGTGAGCGTTGCATTAGCCAGATGGAGCTCCAAGCTGCTGTCAGAGCTTGCAGTCTTCACACGATGTCTGCTAGACGAAGAAATACGGATCCTCAGCCCAGCCCATGTGGATACCCAGTAACTCCCTCCTCCTGGGCGTGACAAACTCCTGAGAGTCACAGCTGGCCTCGGTGCTCCTGTCTGTCCCTCTGCCCCTGAGGACAACTCTGAGTGGGGTAGTACAGCAGAATCCTGGCTATAAGATGCTGGGCCACTGCCAGGGCCACTGAACAGGGACACGATGGCTCTGGCATCAGGGACACCTGGCAGTAGTTGGGGACAGGAGCAGCTTCTGGGTAGAAAGCTAAGCTGGGCACTTTTGCAGGTGGGAGGGGGATGCACCGGCCCGGGGATGTGCAATGAGGAGGATATTGTGATGCCACCTGACTCCAGTGAGCACCCCTTGTCTGCTGCACCCAGGCAGCTCGGAGTGCTAAGGGATGCTGAGCCCTCTCAGGATTAAAGCCTCACCTGGGATGTGCAGGGCTGGGTGGCAGGGTGGGTCTGTTCCATTAGCTTGTGTTTGCCGGTTTTCCACTCCTTTCTCCCTCTGAACTGCGGAATGAAACCAAAGCCTTCATAGTCAGCTACATCTCTAGCCTTCTTTTAATTTTCTTTTCTTGACCCAGGGTCTCCCTGAATCACAAAGTTGCCTCCACTGTGCTGCAACTTGCAATTCTCCTGCCTCAGTTTTCCAGAGTGTGGAGATTACAGGCGGCTCCTCCCCCCGGCCCCGCTCTCTTTAGTGCTGTTCACTTCTCTGCTCGGTGCCACCCATGCAAGCGTGCCCGCCTCCCTTCTGGCTCACACATGCTTTGCCTGATTTTCTAATCAGCATCTTTTCCCAGTTCTGGCCTGCATGTCTCACATCTGAAATCTCTGGACTTTGTTCTTCTTCTAGATTTTATTTTGACATTTTTCTGACTCAAAAAAAAAAAAAGTTTCAAGAATAGGATAGTACAAAGAACTCCCGGAGACTGTTTACCCTGATTGCTCAAAAGTTAGCAGTTTACCTCATTTACTCTCTTGGCTTAACTTTCTTTGTCCCTGTCTCTATCTCTCTCTGTCCCTCTGTTTCTCTGTCCCTCTGTCTCTTTTTGTCCCTCATATATACACACCCATCTGTGAAATCTTCTGAGCTTTTTAAAAGTGAGTTGTAGATGCCCCATCCATCCCTAAAACTTCAGTGTAAAGGTGAGAATTTTCAAAACTTAGGAATTATTTTACACAAATACTGTTTGATCATCCATATTGGAAGTGAATGACTTCGTTCTGTTATGTAGTCAAGAGAACTGACTCGAACTTCACCAGTTAAAGACTAGAAGCCAAGGTTTGGCTGGTGCCTCTCTCATGTCTCATTTCTCTTCTGTTTCCCTATCACATCTCAAAACAATTGTTTGCTCAGCAGGAATACTTCAGAGGCCATGCCAAGTCCTTCTGGTGCTCATCCTGTGACTGGAGAGTCTCACCTCATTATCAGCTTCTTTTCATGGAGAGCACTGGACCTGGAGACACTACCAGCTTTAAAGGAGCCATCACCCAAAGGTGGATCCCAGAGCAGCATCCAAATAGCCCAGCCCATGGACGCCTTCCATTCTTGTTTCAAAGGTGTGGCCCAAAGGGGACCCGGCTCATCTGTGCATGGCACCCATCACTGTCTGCAGGTCGTTGCTTGTGTATTTGGTAATAGGGACTTCTTATCTGCTTGCTCTATCCTCCTCCAAGTCCCTAGACAAGGTGACCTCCACAGTGGTGCTTCATACTACATGATCTTGGACTAAGTGGCCTCTGGCCACCTCCACTAAGATGCCTTGGAGTCAGTCACCAGCTCTCCCTCCTTCATGCTGGACCTCCTCCTGAATCCCTCCCAAGCCAGCTTTGCCATCAGCCTAGGCTGTGATGTGAAGTGACCTGTGCCACTCCCATGCCTGGAGTGCTGTTTCCCATTTCACTGCTTGGTGACATCCACTCACTGTTCAAGCTCTAGTGCAAATGTCACTCCTTCCATGAGATCACCTCCAATGCCACAAGGAAGGTTTGATTTCCCTTATGCGTGACCTCATAACTATTTGCACAGAGTTAGAACATAGAGGGCAGTGCATGATGCCCTGCCTCCTCGCCAGGCACCCTCTGAAATCCTGAAAGTTGAGTTTATTGAAATGTCTCCAGAATGTGGCAAAATAAAGGAAATGGTGTCCTCCTGGTGAATCTACCCTGAAAGTCACCAAGAGTCTCATGCAGATTTTGCTTGCATTCCTGATAGTGGCCCGACCAGGAAGCACTTTTAGCTGCATGGAATGAAAGCCCCCTAACACTCCCCCCACCCCAGCACTGCTATTCAGCTACTAAACAGGAAATTCCAAATTAATCACTTTTTGGCTTAGGATTTCAAAACTGGCCCCTGAGCAACACTTGAGGAACCCTATTTATTTTGAGCTAAGGTGCTAATGAATTAAATAGCACATTTGCCTTTCTGCAGGGGGCTGAATGCCTTCACCTCAAAATAACACGGTGGGGGGTCACATCAGGGAGGGGGGGAATGCCTGTGCATTTCAGCCTCTGGTTAAAGTCTTGAATGTGCCATACCTGTATTCTCTCTCTCTCACTACACAAAAGATAAAAGTATGAGGTGTGATCATAAAATACAAAAACTTTAAAATTTTTTTATGATAATAAATGACACCTTGTCATCGACTCTCTTCAAAATCCTCCTCCTCACTTCGGACACACTCATCCCATGACTCTTGCTGCTTTCTGCAGCAGCTCTGGATTCTTCTTTCTTGAGTGTGTCCTCTGTGTCCCAGATGGACTCAAACCATGACCCTCGTGTTGTCTTTTTGACTTTGGTGAAGAGCCGAGAGTCACGCAGCATCAGATCTGGTGACCCAGGTGAGGGAGGACAGAGAGCCCTGGTTTTATCAGCCTCTCTTTCTATTGGATGTCCCATAGTTTTTACCACAAATAATGAAGACTTTCAGGGAAGAGGATTCCGGAGCTGCTTCAGAAAGAACAATAGGATGAGTGTGTTCAAAGCAAAGGGAAGTGTTTTGAGGGGGATCCATGGACATGCATCTTTTACTGCAATAATTTTTTTTTAATTTAAACCTTCATTGTATGCTTGATCATCTTGTATATAATAAAAGGCAACCAAAAGGCTGCAAAGAATTATGAATATCCTGTATCCTGGGTCCTTTTCCCATCTTTGTCAAAGTTTGTGAGGTAGGAGGAAAGCATATCTCTCCTTCCTCCCAGAGACTGCAGAACAGGGCAGCCAGTAGGCTGCACGCAGGGTGGTCATGTTTGCCAGGGCATGGATACTGGCACATACATGCGTGGTGAGGTTCACAGATAGGAGCAAGCACAAAGCTGGGCTCCTGATAAAAGATAGTCGAACCCAGATGTGGTGGCACATGCCTAGCATCCCAGCACTCTGGGAGGCTGAGACAGGAAGATTGCAGGTTAGACCCCATTCTGAGTAACTTAGCTACTTAATGAGTCCCTGTCTCAAGATAAAACGACAAAGGTGTAGGGATACATCTCAGTGCAAAGGTCTTGGGTTCAATGCCCAGTACTACCAAAAACAAAAACAAATTGTCCACAGCTGGGACTGGGTCTGCTGCTCCCCTGAAGCACTCAACCAACCTATTCAGAGCGCCCCCTGCAGGTGTAGCTGTGCATTGGCCTTCTTGCCCTTTTCCTTCATCAGAGCTAGGAACAGTCTCAGGTTCCTAGGAGCTGAGGGTCCTTTTCTTCTCCTGGAGGCAGAGATTTGAAACCTGCAGTTACTGTGTCAATCTGTTAGGATGCCACGGTCGACAGAGTCTGCAGTTCTGCATGGGTGGGAACCTGCAGTACTGAGATAACTTGGTGGAATGTACAGAGCAGGTAACCTGACTTCATCCTTCTCATCCTCTTTTTTTTAAAAAAGAAAATCATTAAATAAAAATGTCCATGACTTGAGGTGATATCAGAGTCTCAGCAACTTATTGGGCACTCAGTTTAGCACCTCAACATGTTTGGACAATTAAAAGGAAAGTTACCTCTCACCAGTGTCTTGTAGCCCATGGAAACTGAATACCAGTTCTCCTAACCCTATCTGCCCAGCTGCGGGAGGGTCAGGGGCCAGCAACTGCCCCCAAATGCTGCAGTGGAATCCAAACAAGCCCTTACCTAGGAAGCAGTCACTGGCAGACAACTCTACGTCCCGTCTCGCCTACTGAGATCCTGGGGGCTTCTTCAGGGCAGAATGGCCCTCCCATCTCCCAGCTCAAGCAATAGCTGTTTATCTGAAAATGAGACATGCGGTATCTGTGCACCAAAACTCTACAAAGAATGCAACCATTATGCACTGCAAACATAGACTTATAAACATTTTTAAATGTTTTTTAAAGGGACTGGATAGGTTACAAAAGAATAAGGCAAAAATGCAAAACACACTTCGATAGAAATTTAATTTTGTTTTCAAGGAAAATAATGACCTTGTAGTTATTGAAGGGAAAAATGAATTTATACATGGTTTATTGATGAGCTGTTGTCTATGGAGAAATAGTGGAGATTGGTTTGGAAGTGCGTAGAAAGTGGCCCTGGGACCCACACAGGCTAAGAAGAAACACTCTGATGTGCACAGAGTTGGACGTGGCTTTGCTGTGTTGTGGGAGGGAGGGTGCATGCTAACCCATCCAGATTTGCTGTAGCGGAAACAGAGACCCACCGACCACAGCCCCATGTGGAGCCCTGGGGAGGACAATTTGGGGATTTTATGGCTGTCTGTGGTAGCCTCTGAATTTGGATGCATTGATTCAGAATCTTTTTTTTTTTTTTTTGTGGAACCAGGGATCAAACTCACGACCTTGCACTTGCCAAGCAGGTGCTTATGCTGCTGAGCTAAATCCCAAAAGGAGATCATTGCACAGCTCTGTGGGGATTGTAGTGCTTCTGCGAAGGCACGGCAGCACACGTGTGTGCACACACACACGTACACACGCACGCTCTTGCCCAGGGAGGAGGATGCCCACTCTCCTTGGCCAATGGGGACTGCAAAGGACAGAGAAGCTCCCAGGACCCCGAGAAAGTCTGCAGGGCTAGAGAGCAGAACAATTGTACTCTCACAAGCAGATTCTTTTGTGTGAAATGATATTCATTATAAAAATGGTAAAAAACAATTTTTTAAAACAAATATCTTTCTTTTGTTCTGCACTTTCTTTTGCAGTCTGGGATGCCCCCTCTTCCTCTGCAGCCTCGGGCTCTGTTCCCTCTCTCAACCTTTCTCTATACAGAGATGGGAAAGTTGCATTAAGGAAAAGAAGCTCAGGCCTAGCCAGGCGTGAGGGCACATGCCCTTCATCCCAGCACCCTGGAGGCTGAGGCAGGAGGATCACTGCAAGTTTGTAATCAGCCTGAACTATATAATAAAACTCTGCCTTAAATAAGCAGAAAACAAAAAAGAAGTAGCCCAGGACTAAGAATCGCATGGATACGTGCATTGTGACATCTGTGAATACATCCCAGGAGATGGAGTCTCTCACTGTTTACAGGATCCACGCTTTCATGAAATATTTATTTAAAACGGACATTTCTGCTCTTGCTTCAGGTGCTATGAAAATAATGGGGCCACTGTTGCCTTGAGGAAGCCAAGAATGGTGTCATTCATAAAAGATTATTCTGAATCTTAAAAATAAGCAGGGATTGATACAGTCTCCCAGGACTGCACTGTGAACTTTCCAAGTCCTTCTTGATGAAATAACTGCAGATCTCTGGTAGAACAGGGAACACAACGTGTGATCACCGAAATTTACTCAGGCCGGGGAATATGTCACAGTGAAGTGTGCTATGTGGGCAGTCAGTAAACTTTGATACTAGGTCATGAAAGGCAGGGTAGTTTTGCATTGATGTTAAATGTCCTGATTTGAGTAATTATATAGTGATTATACAGGAGAATGTTCTCATGCTCAGGAAAACATAATGAGAAATGTTGTCTTCAGTGTATGAGAAAATTGCTCAAGGAAAAAAAATATACTATAAATGCTCACACATGCACAAGCACACAGCAAGAGTAGCTGAGGGTACAGATGTGCAAAATGTAAACAGCTGGTAGCTCTGAGTAAGCATGATGAGGTCTTTATATTTTTCTTGCAACTCTTTTGTACATGGAAGAGATATCCAAATAAAAACCAAATTTTAAAAAAATACTAAAAAGCAAGTATTATTATTTCGACTAGGAATGTTGAGAATGTTCCTTTGGGGAAAAAAACGTCTCCTTTCTTTTTCAGCCCCCTGTGTCACTGGAATCAATACATAAAGACAGATCTGTGAATGTGTTTTTATGCATGTGGGTGTGAATTTTTACTAGACCAAAAATTGCACTGAACAGAACTTCAATAAAATAGTTAGAAAATAGAGATACAATAGCCAAATATTGTGCTAAGGTGTGCTGTGCTGTGATTTTCTAACTCCATTCCTGTTGGGTCAATAACTCCTGGGATTGGCCTCTGTAGTTAGTTACAAAGGGCTCACTAGCTCTTATCTCCTGTGTATTTGCAGGTATTTCTCTAAGTAGTTCAGACTCGCTCAAAACCAAATGAACCATCAACAATCCTTCCCCTGGGGAAAAGATATATTGTCTGTTTTTTCATTATTATAATCTCTGATAAAAGGATAGTCTCCTGATTTAAGATACGTTTATTCTTCAGAAAAACATCCCACCCTGGCTCTTCTGTAGGAGGAAAAACAGGGGGTTGGGATTTGCTACAGTGAAGTGACAACACCCTGATTCCGGCTGCAGCGTGGCTCTCTTGACCTTGAAAGCCACGTCTGAACCCCTGCAAGAGCAGCAGCTGGGACCGGGGTGGAAGCAGCCGCTGGTCTGTTCTTCAGCACCTCGCAGAGATAAGGAACCCTTGGCCCAACCCCTGCTCAGCTTCAGGCTTTGCACAGACTGCGAGGGTCCCTCCTGGGCTCGCCCCCTTTCCCAGGCCTTTGGGTCCTCGGTGTCCTTGGGCGAGTGTTGCTTTAGAGTTTGGCTTTGCACCGTGAAAGCCGGGGTGACCGTGGGGGAGGGGTGGGCCCGGAACATGGAGGTGAGGCTGCATTTTCCTGTTTCTTCCCCCATTCTCTCCTCCCTCCTTTCCCTCCACCACCCCTACCTTCTCTCTCTCTCTGTCTCTCTGTCTCTCTCTCTCTCTCTCCCCTCCCCTTTCCCTTTCTCCCTCTCTCCCTCCTTTTCCATCTGGCTTACTTTTTTTTTTTTTTTTGAAGAAATCCACCTTCCCTGCTCGGATTCCAAGCCCTTCCACAGTTCAGTTCGGCCTCCCCTCCTCACACACCACGCTACTTCAAAGCCAGACCATCCCAGGCACGGAGAGAGTTTGTTCAGGTGGCCGGCATCAGACAAGCCCTGGGGAAAGCGCAGGGAGCCCAGACAGTGGCCCAGTGTCTCGGCCACCCCTCCTTCCCAGAGGGGCTCCACGAAGCCCAGGAAAACAGGCCCCTGCTCTCCCTGCCTTAGCCAGAAACGGGGTGACACGGCGCTGCCCTCTCATTAGAGCCCTGGTCTCAAGGTTAGGATCAGACCCTCAGGGGAAGGAGCTGTCAATTAGAGAAACCTCCGGGGCCGGCAGCGGAGGGGGCTTATCGCCTATAGCAACTCTCGCTTTCAGCGGCGGCGCTGGGCTCTGCCCGCAGCTGAGAGCCATCTTGCAGACAGTGAAATAACCTTTCAATCTGAGCACTTGCACAAAGCATTCGAGTCCTGCCTGCTGGAGCCCGGGTGCCACTTGACTAGGGATGGGGTGGGATCTGGAAAAAATGAGGAGTTCCTTGTTTTGCAAATGTTTCCACTGGAGGATTTAATGGAAGGATCTGGTCAAATAATCAGAAAATCTAAATTCAGGCTGGGGCTCTCGCAGACAGCAGAGCGCGATGCTGATGCTGGGGCTGACACAGTGGCCCTCGCAGTGGTTATTTTATGCCTAAGGGGAATTTGGCAACAGTTGGGAGGGGAGGGCATGTGGTTACCACGGGAACCCTGCCTCTTCCTTTATCTACCATGGCAGGGCATATAGAAGGCCGACAAGCATAAATCCTATTAAGAAAAGCACGGGGTTATGCACCACTGATTAGGGCACATCACAGAATTTACTAGGAGACTGTATACTCGGTGCACACACACAGACAGGCACACGCACATGCACCGTGCACATTCCTGGGAGTTACTGTCTACTCATTAGATTTAGGAATCGTGTTGATTTTTCTAACCCCAAGCAGAATGAGATGACAACATATGGGTGGGGAAGAAGAAAGCCTTTGATATTCCGCTGGTATCCACAATAACAGAGATACCTTAGAAATGTTGCAAAAATAGCAAATGCAAAAAATACCCAGCATGCTGCACGGCGTAAAGCAGGGGCTCTTTCTGGAATTAAAGATTTGGTTTAACAAAGCTCTTTTGCAGGGCAACAGCTTCCTTTGCTTCCAGCAGGGACCCTGAGCTTCAAGACCATTTTTCCAGAAATCTTGAAGTTTCTCTCTCTCTCTCTCTCTCTCTCTCTCTCTCTCTCTCTCTCTCTCCCTCTCTCTCCCTCCGCCACTGTCCATCTCTGCTGGTGTGGTGAAACAGGGGTGTCACTGGTAATATATAATACTGAGTTTCACACCCACCCCTACATACACTCTGCTCTTTATCAATGAAGCAGTTACCCTTTTGGTTCCTTCGCTTTTATATGTAAGTCCTATGTGTTGGGACCAGTCATTAGAGAGCCAAGAAACAAGCAAAATCTACATCGTGCTAATTGACTGTTGAGTCAGAGCACAGAAACAAATTTTGGAAAAAGTCAATCTTAAAGCAAAAAGGATACAAAAAGAAAAAAAAGTCTCCCTGCCAGTTGCTATGTATTTAAGGGGTAAGGGGGTTAATTCTTCATTATCCTCAAGGTGAGATATTCCTCCCTCTAACCTGCACAGCTTTTGCAGCAGATTTATTTGCACCCTTCCAAAGTCTCAGCATGCAGAAGAAGAGCACAGTAGCACTGGTTTCTCTGTTACCACTTGCCCACAGTCCTGCAAACAAGAGAGAATTTTGAAAGTGGACAAAGCTTTTACAACCTTGAACAAATCTGTGTGTGTGTGTGTGTGGGGGGTGTATGAATGGACATACATACACTTCTCCTCTGACTTGAATTTTTTTAAAAAAATCAACATTGCAATTTATGAACAAAAACCTTGACAAATATACCACAAAACATCCAATGTTGTGAGGTCGAGTGACACATAATTTGCAGAAATTAAACTTTTCTTATTAGTGGATGTAAAGTAGATCCGGATTTATAAATTGTTTTTACAAGGCAGACACACCTTAAGTTATTTTCCTTGGGGAGAGTAAAAAATATTTAAACCAAGCTCATTTTAAATGTGCAGAATATTTTTTTTATCAATGTCTTTAATCATAAGCTATGTCTAGCATAGAGACCATTTCTGCATTTGGAGCATGCTGGTTGGAATTGAATCTGAATACAGTTGCAAGATTGACTTTAAAAAAAAAAGGAACATCAGTAGCAATCAGAATTCACTTTATTAAGCAGCAGATTAATGTCACCGGGATTCTCATGTGGATGCTTATGCTGGTTTCCTAGGAGATGACGGAATTTAACCTCGTCAGTGCTGTAGGAACTGGATCGTTCTGGAAGGAGCTTCGTGAAGCACACAGGTTGAACCCTGGCTCCTAAATCTGTGGGTCACAGCCTCAACTTCAAAGGGCCACTGGTTCAGAAAGGTCCCAAACCAGGGCCACCCCCTGCTGCTAATTTGTCTCCTCTTGCACTTTCTTGGGCACCTTGCCTTATTAACTTTTATTCTTCTGTTGTGTACCTACAAACTGCATCCTTAGTTAACCTGTGCAGCACTCAGTTGTGGTTTGCTGCCTAATTTTGTCAAAAAATATGGAAATCTCCTTGACTTCTGTTAGACCTGGATTCAAGAAATACTACATTTGATTTTTACATATATTGTTTTTGTTTAAATGATGCATTGAAATAATTGGAATAGCTCACTATACACACATTCTTTGGTCTGTCTAATAAAATATGTCTTGAGGCAGTCAGTGTACAGTTCTCCAGTAAGTGTGTGTGCGAGGAGAGGTCTCAGGGATACTGTGGCATAGTACATCTTAGATGCAGGAGTCCGGAGACCTAAGTCCTCCCAGCTGTGCTTATGGAGCGACTTTTAGAAAATCACAGCTCCTTTAAGCCTTGATTTCTATTTGTGTGTGTGTGTGTGTGTGTGTGTGTGTTTGTAAGGGTTGTTGAAGCATCCAAAAGAGGTTACATATTGTAAACTCTCACACATACACCTGTCATTACTTTTACACTTTTGTGTCATGTTTCTAAGACATTAAAAATTGGATCCCAATATTACTGATCAATAGAATGGTCAATATTTGAAAAACACAAAAATATGCAGTTATTATTTGGTTCCATTGTTGTGTCTTGCTACCTCTAAATCTGCCCCCAATAACGAGAGAAACATCTTTTTATTTAAACAGTTTTATGTTATTTGTTCGTGCCTGATATGTATGAAGTTCACACCGGTCTTAGGGAGTAAATGTGTGAATGTAACTTACCTTGATTCTTTCTTCTTCCCCTCCCTCCACACCTACTTCCCTCCCTCCATCTCTAGATCCCCTTTCACCATTTTCGTGATTATTGTTATTACTATTATTTTTAGTTACATTTACAACACATAATGTTCACACTCACTGTGCGTATTCGGTACGTGCACCTGACTCTTCTTAAATCTTTCCACTTCCCCTCTCCCCACCTCCTGCCTCTCAGATCCCTTCTTATTTGCAAAAGATCTGTCTCCCCGCTTCCTTCTAACCCCTTTTTATTTTTTATTTATACAGTTCCTAACCTGATAGATCCAAGTCACCGTTTGACTACACTCGTGTAATTTTGTAGTTTCTCACATTTATGTTCTATGCTTCATAGATTTCCCTTATCCAAGGGAGGTGCTTAAGATCACCCGTATACCTTCTATTCAAAATGCATATGCTTTTCATGTTTCCCCATTTATAGTATAAAATCCCCTTTTTTCCTTTCAGCATTATTCTTGCAGTTGATTATTTGAGATGTTAGCAAATTTTCCTTAATGTCCGTAACAAACCCCACCTGTAAAAAGCTACTTTCATAGTTAGAAATAAGTATTGAGGTTTGAAAAATCTATAATTAAACAGGAAAATACAACAAAGGAAGTTGTGTTCCCCAAAGACAGGGGGTAAGAAATACACCTGTTACCTGGGAGCTTCCTCTTAAACTCATCTGAACTAAATTTTTACCCACTTCCTCATTCCTAATTTTTAAGAGAGAGTTCTGCTCAGAAAGCTTCCCATTCAAAGCAAAGGGAAAATATGGCTACGAGAATTGGGCCACTGTTCCTCGTTGGGAGGCGTACAAAGCCCAAATTATCAAGACGTGCATGACTTTTATTTGACATCTTATTCCTTTGCATGTTTCTGTTGGGAAGAGCTTATTGTCAAGAGAGGTGTGCACAGCACGCAGCCGGTTACACACACACTTACATGTGCATCTGACACAAGATGGTAAAAGCCAGCTGAGTTCTGGAATAACACAGGTTTCTTGAAAGTTGGAGCAGCTACCCACACCTGATTCTAGATCATCAGGAATATAAAATTACATATTTCGGCAAAGGGAGCAGCATCTTCTGCTTCTCCCTTTCTCTCTACGACCCAAAGCCAACCACTCACTGAGTAAGACCACAACTCGGGCTACTTCCAGGCAATGGTGCCGCGTGCACAGGGGCCATGTTGAGAGGGAGTTAACAAGCTGATTTATTTATCCAGAACCCCCACAGATGAAAGGAAAAGACCACTGATTACATGTTACCCATGCTTTGAACTTATTAATGCATTGGCCATTTCAGAGATTTATTTATGAAAATCGCTCCTACCTTTGCATTCATTGTGGGTGAGGGGGCTGCAGATTCGGGGGCCTGTAGGACCCTGGGGCCTACCACTAAACGACGGCCCATCCCCAGAGCTGCCACGGAGGCACAGAAGGCAGAATGAATGGCCTCATCTACAAATCAGCTATTTGATATGCAGATCGGAGCTCAGGCCCCCTCAATAAGACAGGCCTGCTCTGCAGCAGGTGCACTAAAGAAGTGAGGGGCCCTCCCTCTCTCAAAAGCTGGGCTGCCTGGCTCTCTCCCTCTGGCCCACAGCAATTTCTGAAGCTCTGTTATCTTCTTTTTCTTTCCAGGGTCTGCATTCACCTCTGCTCCTTTTTCAGAGACCTGGCCTTAAATATAGACATGCATCAGGGATTAGATGCCACAGATCCCCAAGCAGACTCTGTTTAATACATAATAGAGCCAAACAAAAATATCGGAGGGCAAGCCCCAGTACTGCTGCACGGATACCCACGTCTCGCAACCCCACCGACCATGCCTCCTGCAAACTAATTACTGACACTTCGAACAAAAATGAAGTGTGGATTTTTATATGTATTGGAAGAAGCAATCTAAGGCAAAGATAAAACAAAAATGTCTGCCCTAGTTCTTCTTTATGGATAGCTTTCTCCTGTGATCACAAGTGCATCTGGACTGGAGATGGATGGCTTGGAGCAGGATTCTGGCTCACAGGGACATAGGGTGAAGGTGTTTTCAACCATCGAGTAAAAGACTAAACAGTTCATCCCATCCCCCACGCACGCCGTGGACTCCCTACCTGTGGAGAAAGCCTTTGCGCGCTTTCTGCGCCCATAAAGTGCGATGTCATATAATTTATACTGTCCGTGGTTGCTGGTTATGTCCTGAAACTCATAAACTATTACAGTTTTATGGCTTTGCTGCAGCTATTAACTAAACGAAAGAGTTATTCATTTGAAATCTGAAATTGGTCTGATCCCCAAGCTTAAATTTATCAAGATCCTACTAAAATAAAATAGGTAAGCACTTTAAAGATAACAGATGACACACAGTGGGGTTGGGGTGGGGAAGTGGGGGTGTAGGAAGCGACTGTGGAAGGGAAGTGCGTCAGAGCTGGGGAGGAGCATTGAAATTTCTCTTCCTGACTTTCACGGACGTTTCTAGAAGGTGGCACATTCTTGACATGGAACTGAATCCTAGTCAGTGTCCAGCATGGTTTTGTGTGCATGCTGTGAGTTACATCAAGAGATTATATGTTCTTCCATCTATTTGGTGGATATGCAGCAAGAAAGAGACAGAGACAAACAACAGCGAAGAGACAGAGGAGGAGCTAGGACATAATGATTATTTGTTATTCATGCCAAAATTTGCCCTGCTGTATTATGTGAATCAAACCTTTCCTTTTTAAATGACTTGTGTGATTGTCTCTGTTCAGGGCTTTACCAGACAAGGAAAGCCACCAGAAAAAAATCGATCAGAGGAATGTATGTTTCTATATTCAGAAACCAGAAGAGAATATAGAAACCAAAAGAACAGTGGCCTGGCCCAAATGGACCAGGCCCCAGATCCACTTTTCTGGAAAAAAATTTCAAATCCTTTTTTGCAGAATCCAACAATGTCACAGCATGCGTCACTTATATACATTTACTGTTTACTTACATTATCACCGGTGATGCTCAAGTGGGAATAAAGCAAAAAGTGTGTGAAATTTACAAAAGTACTGCATTTTGTGCTCTGCTCAACTTGAATCGGTGAGGTAAGGGTCTTATGTTTAAGACTAAACCAGCCAACTCAGGATGAGTGTGTCACTCAGCTTCCCTCTGTGCTCACACCAAGCTGTGCTGAGCAGCCAGACACATTTCTCTTCCCTCATTTACACAGGAGGATGGGAAAAGATCTTTCTGTCCTTTTTCTAAACTCAAATTATTTATTCCAATGCTTTCAACTCTGGCATAATCCCAAGCACATTTTTTTTTTTTTTGCCAGCAGTCTTCTCTCTAAATTCATGTGCATTTTTGTATTTTAAGCAAATTTTCACCCATATGTTCCACATTTCTGGCCTCTTTGTTCATCTATATGTTGTTCTATATGTCATCTGATCTCTTTGCTTTTAGGTGCATTTTAACTTGTCTGCTTCTTTTGGGGGGCTGACATATGGAGCTTTGTATACTTTTTTATTTTTGCTGTTTGTTTTCAAAAATAGAAAGCCTTATTTAGGCATTGTGAAAAATTTAGGCAAAGTGTAATGAAAATGGTGAGTATTTCAATAAAAAAAAATTACAGTAAAAAACACATTTCCAAGAATCCTTCTTAAATCCTGAAGCAGCTTTAGAGTCCTCTTTCCTGAGTGTCTTTACAAGGTGTAATAAACAATGTGATGAATGCTTCTGTCATGTGACAGCAGTAGAAAAGCAAAGTGTTGAAAACATGACACTGTCCTCATCCACCTTATCCACCAGCTCTGGAACCATGAGACTTCTGGCTCTTTCCCAGAATCAAAATGATCTTGACAGGGAAACATTTTCAGTCTATTCAGGACATCGAAGCAGCCAAAACAGTGGAACTAAAGACAGTCAGAAAGAGAACTGCAGAAGGCTGCAGAATGTGGCAAAAACAGTGGGGTGAGTATATTCAAGGAAAGGGGGAGGATTTTGAGAGAGATTAATGGTTATGAGTTTATTACTGCAGTAAATTCTTTAAAAATTTAAATCCAACACTTCTCAGTCATGCCTGGTAGTTCTGTACTAATGGATCTAAGCAGTTATTTCTCCAGACCCACCGTGGGAGAAACAGAAGGTGGACTCAGGTCTGGCCCTGCACTGTGTGGTCTTCCTGAAGGCTCAGTAGAGAGGTTGTTTCTTTCCATCTTAACTGGACCCACAAAAAAGTGAAAATGCCTAAGTCACAAACCACTCACAGAGACTGTGATTTAAACCACACTGCTACCCAAGCTCTTTCCAATCTGTCTTCCTACCTGGTATAGCATCTAACTGGGAACTAAACAATCCCTCCATGGCTATCTGTCTGCATAGAGTCCAAATAAAATGTGTCAGACTCCTCCTCTTGAAAAATCCTAGCTTCACTCTGGAGAATCATCCTTGCCAGGTAGGCAGATGGAGAGGCCTGAGACCTGCCCATCTCTGAGGTCTGGATCATGGGATGGAGTTCTGGGGACCTGATGGAACCTCAGGAAACAAGTTATACAAATTCAGCCCATTCTTGTCTTGGAATTTTGCTACTTATAAATAAATAAATTAAAACCAAGCAATCTGGACTCATCCATACAGTTATTGTTAAAGAGATATTTAAGTAATCTCCACTGCAGTTGGGACAGAAACCATCAAACTTAGATTTCACTCTTGACTCGATTCCCTCCAAGGAACAGGCCATGTGTTCTTGTGTTTCCATGTCCTTAGCTGATCTGGAGGCATAATTGTTATCCTTGCATTGATGGACTCAGGTAACACACAGTAAAATGCTCTCGATGGTTTCAAATAAAATGGACTTAGAAATGGAATTACGGATGCTGTCATAGAATTTTTAATGGCCCCTAGACTTGTGGCACTATAAGAAAAAAACTCCAAATACACAATGAATCCAAATGTCATAAAATTTTTGGAAGTAAACGATTCATCCTGAGTTCTATAAGGGCTCCCAGGGTCACAGCTCTTGGCCCGAGTAGTCTCTGCTCTCCAGACCCTTCTTAAAAACTGCTTAATATCAATACAGAAGGAAGAAGAGGAACCCCACCATAGCTGTGTCACAGATGAAAGCGAGATTCAGATTCACAGTTTCATTCCTGCAGCACCTGGAAGTTTATGAACTATATCATGCACATTCATTGTGCAACAGTGACACACGCTTTCTTTTAAAAATTGCATGACTATAACTTGTCTCGGTGAAAACAACAGAAACATTTTGGAAATTATATTTATGCCACAGCAGCTACCAAGGTAGAAGTAATACCATCATAGTAAACAGATTATACTGGGTTTAGATTAGAAGGAAGAGTGGCCTGAAAACCCTAAACATGATGCTGGAGGAACCGTTTCTGCTGTGCTTGCACCACCCCAGTACTGGTCTAGCAGTGACAGAAGCTGCCGTGTTGAAATGCATGCTCATGTGCAGGAATCTAGGGAAGGGCTGTATTCAGACTCACATCCAGGCTGTTCTGGAAGCCTCCAGCATCGTTGGATTGGATTCCTTCTTATGCTTCTCCAGGGACTAAAGCTGGAATTGGCATGGGGACTTCTGTCATCTCTGGGCATAATGACCCAAGCACTTAAGTTCATGTCATGGCTGAGCATTTCAGGTGGTCTGTGCTGTACTTCAAATATGAAATTGATTTTTATAGGATGGTTTATATAAGAGCAACATTCAATGAAAGAAACAGATTTCTTATTCTTCAATTTACTTAACAAACAGCTTTCAACATGCAGTTTTATTAATTGCTCTGAATACTTAAAATTTAGGTGAAACTAATGACATTTGATTTTACTCATTTGGTTAGCACTCTTAATATAAAGAGGACTGAAAGCAGTTGTTCTGATCCATATGTGCCACATTTGATAAGACAGTAGGGCATGCTGGGAGATATCAGTCCCTTTCTTCAAAACTGCCTCTCAGTTGATTTCTAATGAAGGGTTTGCCCTTGGAAGAAATTGCTTTGACCAGTCTTTTCTTCCAGAATTTTTTTTTCTTGTTTCTTTTTTTAAAAGCCAATTTCTTAGCTTTCAAGCACCTTTTATACTTTCTGCCTCAGGACTGACCAGGGTTAATTATGTCATGGATGTGTGCTGTGGAATTGGCACTTCGGTGAAGACAGATCTATCACTGCTTCAGGTGGCAAGACTTGACAGAGAAGGAGTTAGCTCAGGGGGAGCGGCCTGCATCCCAAGCACGAAGTTATGACTAGTACCTTTCAGGGCTGGACATTCTTAGAGACAGGTGCAAACACTGCACAGCACATGTCTTGTTGCTGTTAGAAGAACCAATCAGCAATCAGAAATTTAAGTGTGGTTTACAGCTGTAAAGAAGCCACATAGCTACACCAAAAGGGGTGGGCAGCTGCCAGGCAGAGCCTTGAGCATTTTCACAGATCAGGCTTCTGCTGGTCTGGCTGGATCATAGCAGCTCTGCCCACAGGATCCCTCAGAGGTCCCAGGTATCCTTGTCCCCTTGATAGTGGAACTCTGGTTAGAGGCTCAGGAGTATCCACCACCCATGTCGGATGTTCCCCATGCTATGCCTGTCGGAAGGCAAAATGAAATCTCATTTCTTGGGGGCAGAAAGACTTAGATTTACAATCCTACCCCAAATTGTGAGACCCCTGCCTTCTCAGGCCATGTGCCAGAAGTCTCAAGGAGCATGACAAATTGCACTAGGGAACAGATGGCCTCTGCAGTCCTGTCTTCAGGTTGGCGACCCCTCCCCTCAGCCCCTCCTGGCCTGATGTTGGGTGTGAGTCTGACTAGCAGTGAATCTCCCTCTCAGTTTCATCTGCCCCTTCCTGAGGTGGTGGGGGAGCTCTCTCCTGCAGGGTTTAAAGTGAGTAGTATGTTCTAAGGGGCTGACATTGAGCAAATGCAAAAAATACTGACAGATTCTTTCCTCCCTCTTGACATCTATTCCAAAAAGTAGCTTTGAATCCTATAGCAAAGGAGAGTTTTTGGCTATTTCCATACTGCCAGTCTCCCCACTGGGAAGGAGCCTTCATAGCACAGGATTTGCTGTTTTGCATCATCTGACTCGGAGACCTCCAGCTTCCCAAAGCTTCAGCCAACTGCAGCAAACCTAAAATTCCAGGCAACTCCAACTGAGTTCCCCCTGCCTTGGCCTTCTCTTCATCCCAGTGTGGAGTCCTAAAGGGCCCAGACCATGAATTAAGAGAGAAAATGCCTTGTCTTAATTCTCTAATAGTGGTATGGAGATTCCTTCTTTCCTTCCTTCTTTTTTCCCTCCCTCCTCCCCTCCCTCCATTGCACCCCCCTGTCCTTCCCTCCCCTCTCTCTTCCTGTAACCTGCTGAGTCCCCAGTAACCCAGAGACTGTCTCAGGCCAGCAGCAGCTGCCATGGCCTATCAATGTACAATGGGGCCACACCGTGCAGTAGTGGGACCAGACCAGCAAGCTTGTCACCTTTCATTACTCACCCTATCCGCGTACTAAAGAAACACGATGTGAAGTGTGGCCTCCCCAAACGTTTGATCTGACCTGCGAAATCACTGCCACTGGAACCCTTCCCTGCTGGGAACCCGTGTCTAGCGCACAGAGACGTCTTCAATGGAATGTCATTTCTAATCAATGGCCTGAGCGTTTCAGACTCCATGGGACAACCACCTTTTATGGAGAGTAGCCAGAGAATGGGCAGAAGGAACTTCGCAGATTCTCCCTTGGCAGCGTGCAGGCATCACAGCATTGCTCTATGCAGCAGGGAATCCGGTCCCTAAGCCTGGCGTGTCCTCAAGTGTCTGTGTGCACCATCGCAGTCCCGTTGATGCCAGGGAGAAGTTGGATGAGATGGGGCCTAGGTGTCCCTCCAGCTCTGCTATTCCTTATATACAGGGAGATCCGGAGCTTGGAGTTGCAGAGACGTGGTTTAATCTCAGCTCTTCCATTTACGGGCAAGCCTCCAAGCCGTTTTGGAGTTTGTAAGCAGAATATGGATGAGGAAAGTGCCTAATATAGAGGATTACTTGGAAGGTGAAATAAACCACTTTAATCACAATAGCCAGCCTGTAGAAGTACCTTGGTTTTGTGTGCTTGTGTGTGATAGGAGAGATTGGATCCAAGACCTTCACACTGAGCTTCCTCCCCAATCTTTTCTTAATTTTTTTTTTTTTTAAATCTTGAGACAGTTTTGCTAAATCCTTAAACTCACCATCCTGGGCTTGAGCTTTTCATCCTCTTGCTTCAGCCTCCCAAAGTGCTAGGATGACAGGTGTATGCCACCATCCCTGGCTAAAATATTGCAATTCTACTTGTGATTGTTTGCAGGATTGAGTTTTATCTGCTGATCCCTGCTACTTTGACTGTCTCAAGGGTTGATAGTCTGAGGAAGATGGTGGACTTGTCTGGAAAGATTTAGATTCTCGTTTGTGCCAATGCTCTTGCAATGCTGTTTCAGGAAATGCATGGAAAAATAGTCATCAAGTAAGCAAAACAAACAAAACATGGGTGCAGGCCCTGCAGGCTGTGCAAAGCCAAGACCCTACACCTTGGCTGAGCAGTTGCTGTCTTCTCTGGTCCTTTCAAGTTCCCCTCACTAGCAGCTCTGCACAAACCACAGCATCTACTCCAGGAAACCATTCACAGTCAACCCGCGTCGGAAAGCCAAAGGGAAGAGTCAATGCAGTTAACCCAAGGCGAAATCCTGCTTCTACAAAATTCTGCAGCTCTCCTCTTGGATTTATTGTACAAGGTGTTCACTGTAATGGCTCTTGTAAATTAATTGCAGACACAATTGTCTACGGGCCTTCTCGGAGTAAGTGGCAAGCAGTTAATTGCACCCCAAATTAGCCAATTCTGCCCATAATTAACCATTTGAAGACAATTAATTGCATGCATAATATTTGCACCTGCAACTAATTGAAGACCCTTGTATTGTTCCTGGAAGAAATAAATAAATAAATAGCACCAACCAGGAAAGAACCAGGGGCTGCTCTTAAAATGTTGTCTTCTGTAGGCTAAGGTTTTAGAGTTAGCAAAGGAATTGAGTTTAGGAAATGCTGCCCTTTGTTACAGTTGCCTAACAGGAAATGCAACTTTTAAATGAATGTTTAAATTGCTAAATAAAAACCATAGGTTTTTTCTGGTATGGCACACAATGTAATATTTTGTAGACAGCATATATGTCACTATTGATATATACCTGTATATATGAATGTATATATAATGGATGGATATTGTAAAAATGCTAAATTAAGCCAGTTACAATGTGAATTACCCTTTACTTTCCATTCTCTTGTGGTTGGAAAAGTAATTTCAAATCATTTACAACCAGCAAGATTTGCAAGAAATTATTTTTTTGCCTCTTTTCTCTTTCACTCTAGTTATTAATGTGAACTACTTGTACTTAAACTTCATTTCTTCAGCTATCTAATAAAAAATTAAGGATATTGAAGGTTATCTAATACCTGGGACAGTTAAGACCACCCTGCACCTTTAAATAATAGTGTCATTACAGAAAGAAAAGTTGTCTTCTTAGGTTTGCTATGTGTTTTTGCCCCCGAGTATCTAAATGTGTTTCTCACAGTAAAGGCAATGTTCTTTTATATTTATGTCACATGGCAAGAAGAGCCACAAGTGTATCACTGCAGTATATCAGCACTACCACACCTCGCTCTTCAGAAAACAAGTTAGTATTAATGGTAATAAAAATGAATATTAACAATAGCAGTAACACCAGTTTCCTAGCATTGAACATGGATAGTATCACTTAAAACATCACAGTCATTGAAAGAAGGTATGTTAATCTCCTTCGATAGATGAGAAAATTGCTCTGAGCTACATGACTTTTGCAGTGTTGCCTAGGAAAACCTTCCAAAGATGGAGTCTAAACTTGGAGAAGTTAATCCCTGCAGTGCACTCTGTATAGGGCCAGAGACATATGTAGTGAACGCTTTGTGAAGAATAGCCCAAGTATTGATATCTCTATTAAATTCTAAGTTTATTCTCTTTTAGCAACTGATGGAAGATAAGATAGTATAAAACTAAGAGTGAGAATGTATTAAGTGTATCATGTGATACTTACTATTCAGAACAAGCCTAATGGAATGATACTAATGATACCATGAGTATCTTCACTTTACACAAGGTAACACAAAGCCAAAGTGATATGTATGTATATATATATGAAGTATATCAATATGTGAGCGAGATTGTAGAAATCAGTTCAAAGCATAAACATACCAAAATAGCCCTTTATTCACTTTAAATATATAGGTAGGTTTTGTTTTCAATTACTCCTCCATAAAAAAACAACTTTTTAAAAACTTAAAAAAATCAAATTTACTATTTTAGTTCTAATATGTGCATAGCTTTTTATCATATGGTGTTGCCCCTTATAACCTGGGAAAGTGAATATGTTTATGAAAAATCCGCCAGTGCCCATGCGCACTTGTGAATGTGGACATGTGTGTGTGTGATTTCTATTAATTGCCCATCAGGAAAGCAAACCTGGCCTGGATGTGACACACCTACAGCTCCAGGGGTGGCACAAGCATGCTTTATGCTTCAGAAAGAGGACAGAGTTTCCCCTCACAGAGTTCGCCTGCCAAATGCTGGTCGTGGAAAGAGGCAATTCCCAAGATGACCCCAGAAGACACAGAAGAATCATCAAGAAAAAGTCACTGAGCACAGGAACAGGAATTAGGAGACAGAGCTAAGAGTGGGGCAAGAGATTCATCCACGTGGTGACCAAGAATGATGAGGGTCCGAGGCTGGCGGTCCCAGTTTACAGGATGGAAGAGGCCAACGGGTGACCCGGGCAGGGGCTGCAGACACGGATGTGCTAGTGGCAGTTCTGTGCACTTGGCTTCACTCTGCACACATCTGGACCATGTCAGCAAGGACCTATGCACCGCCAATGAACCCAGGCGAAAGTGCGTTGCTGTGTTGGGATGGAATGACACTGCACTAGAAGCTGAAACCCACTTGGATGGTTCACATTGAGAATGTGCCCCAGAAGTCCTGGGTTCAGAGGTGTGGCTTTTGGAAGGTGACAAGGTCGTGTAGGACTACACCCCTCAGTATGTTCATCTGTGGATGAGTTCAGCACTCACTGTACTGCTGGGAGGTGGAATCTGGTTAGAAGTGGTCACTGAGGTGTAACCAGGAAGAGGTTGTGACCTTGTTCCCAGACTCTCCCTTCTCTCTCTGCTTAGTGACCACCATGAGGAGAGCAGCTGTCCTCTGCCAGACCCTTCCACCATGCTGGGGCCAGCTGACCATTGACTGAAACTTCAGAACCACAAGCCAAAATAAACCTCTCCTCTTCTTATTTGTGGGTGTTGAGTACTTTGCCCCAGTGATGAGAAAGTTGAGCAACAAACACCTCATCCACACATTCCAGCTACAGATTTCCCCCCACTCTGCAGAAGGTCTTGGGAGCACCCACTAAGTCCTGCACAAAGAACTGGCAGACTAGGACACAGGCACCGAGCAGGGCTTCCACACTTCACATCGACAGATCACCCGTCACTGGCTGCATGACTGACACCAAACTCATTGCACTTGGCAAAACCAAAGAAATTAAAACTTTTAGAGAAGTGAAGAACATAGAAGTTTTATTATGTGACTATGATAAGCAGTAAAAGCATCAGAAAATACATGCTTTATTTTCATTTATCCTCCTTTTAAATAAGCGTAAAACATAGCCTTGCCAATTAAGTCACTGATAAAAAGCTTGAAAAGGACCAAATCAATGCTACTGGCTGGGGTAGCTTCATCACCTGGGGGCAGGGGCCCATGAATCAAAGAGGCAGAGGAGAACTTACTACCAGAAGCAACTTGCTCTCTCCTCCACTTTTGTTCCCCCAGCTTCCGTGCGCCTTGCGGAACGCAGGTGTACCCCATATACATACAAGTCTGTGCCTAATAATTATATCAGCTGCGAATGCATTCTGATACAACTGTTTTTGTACTATGGCAATCTCTTTCACTCCTCCTCTTCAAGTCACCTTAATGAACCACATCATATACAGTATTTTCTCCCCAGAAGTGTTAAATGCATACATCTTCCTACTATTCTTTTCCTTTCTGGCGCTGAGCAGAATTGCTGTTGTAGCACTGTACCTGGTGTTCCCCAACCTGCCTGATGTGTGAAGTGGACTCTGGTCCATACTGCAGGCTCACTGACGCCTCATGGGGTGGACAGTCTGGAGCACTATGGGTGGCACGGCCATTCCTTTGGGTAGGAGTGTATCACTTCGTCCTGGGCAGTGACACTTTTCCTACTAGAAGGGCTGTGATCTTGAATAATTTCTAAATTATTAGATCTTGGATAATTACCCCAGTTAGGAAGCCCATCTGTACCAACCTGGGCAGTGACTACAGTTTCTGTACTGATTACATCTACTGTGGAAGGCTTGACAGGTGTTGGGGACTGACCATGTTTGCCAGTCCCCTTCTCAACAGTGACTCTTTTGGACTTTGGCGATTATCCACATTTATTAATGTCTCTTTCCTCCCCCAGATAAACCATGCATAGGAGACTGCTCTGCATGGGGGAGTTAGTAATCACCTGCCCACTTTGCTGTCTGACACCTTTCCCTTATCACCCACCAAAATGTGATTTTCAAGTCTGCCCAGTAAAATTAGCAGGTCTGCTCCTGTCTGCCCATCAGCCCGCAGCCGGAGGCACCAGACACAGGGGCAGGGAATAGAAGAGCAAGAGAGAAGGGGACCAAAAGGCCAGGGACAGCGCTCAGTGCTTCTGTGGCTTCAGGCTCCTAACACCCTTGCTGTCCACAGAGCTCCCAGCCACCCTGTCTTCTCCTCCCCAGGCTCACTGTCCACAGAAACCTCCAGCACCACCAGCCCTGCGCACCCATCCCTCCTCCTCTGGCCTCACAATGGCACATCTCACACACCACATGAGCGAGCGCTCACAGATGCATAATTTATATAGCCGCGCCTTGGCAGCCTTCCTCTCCTTTCAGAGTCATACAAAAGCAGTGAGCAGAATTGCTCCTACAATGCAGGGCACACACACATCAGACGGCGTCAGGCCCTGCAGTAGTGTGGAACAGGTGCCTGAGTAAAGTGAAATCTCTTCAGCTCCCTCAAACACCAGCACCTCGACAGCTGTATCTCTCAGAACACAAGGCAAGTGTCTGAGAGACGCTCACCTGGCCTGCTCTTTAACACGCTCTCCTACCACCTGCTAGGCAGAGCCAGGCGGCAAGTGCTGTGCTGTGAGGAGACGGGACCATCTTCCAAGCTCCTGCCTCAGCAGCCCAGCTGATCAAAGCAATCAGAAACCAGGGGTTGGGGAAGAGGCCAGGGCAAGAATTACAGATCCGTTTCTCATCGATTTCGTGTTGCTCCGCAGCCCGCCAGGCACACATTTATAAAACGGTTACTTTGAAACTCACAGGTCCATTAGTCAGCAGAGCAAATCTCATACCCGGAGACACTCCTGGTCCTGGGTGGGGCTGACATCATTTTTCAGCGTTTGCACTCCCTGACATCATGTCCCCTGTGCCTCTCTATTGAGGCAGGCTTAGAGTGAGTCACTGGCTGGAGACATATTTAATCAAAATTACTCTCTTCCTTGACTTAGGCTCCTGATGGACAGGCTTGAAAGATGAAATATTAATGAAAGAGGAAGAGACAAAGAAGGAAGTCTACTGAGAGGGGTGCATATTTTGTTCCAAGACCGTCTCTGGGAGGGTTGCAGGACAAATTGATATGAATGGGCTTTTGGAATCCTCCATTTGAATTGTAAAATAATAAAAGAAAATTGAATTTTGTCTAAGATAAGTGCGGGATTTGAAATGACAGGAAGGGTATTTTCAGACCTGAGTTCAGATAAACTATAACTAGTACAAATAAGTTTATTAAACTGACTAGGCTCAGATGAATTATAATTAGCTCATCATTATACAAGTTCATTAAGCTACCCAGGGCAAAAACACAATGAGATATTTAGAAAACACTACACATTGTACCCATGCCTTGTAGTGGGAAAGAAGAAAGTCAATTGCTGAAAACTAAATTCATGTGGTGTGAGGCAAACTGGCGACATGCTATAGATTTCACCTCATGAATATTAGAGAATCTAGTGTCTCGAATAATCAACACACAAGGCATAGATGGTTACATAGAAAATTATCAAAGGAAAGAAACATCTACTTAAAGTTTAAAATAAAATTAGGCTCAGAAAAACATCTTGAAACTTTCAAATAAAATTTGTTCATGACAATTTTCTTCTATAAGAGATCTGGAAAAACATCCTTTTTTTTTGCATATTTCCACGTGCATCTGATACTAATGTGCCCACACAATATCTAAAACATGGGTTAAAAGAGTCACAAAGCAAGTACAGTATGTAGTGGGGTAAGAGATTAATTTAGTGAGTGGAATGTTCTGGAATCATGCTCTGGGTGCATGTGAGAGATTATAAAATTCAGCACTTAATTTCCGACTCTTTGTCCTGCACAACCCATCACTAACTCTCCTTGTGGAGGCAGAGGAGAGCTGTGAACCTACCGCCTCTTGGCATTTTTTCCCTTGTGCCCTCCATTCTGTTGGAAATGTCTGTTGGTTTTGCTGAGATAGAGTTTAATAGGAAGGCCTTGTTGGGTGTGGTGCTGTTCCATCCTTGTAATTCTAGCACTCTGGAGGGCTGAGGCTGGGAGTTTGCATGTTCCAGTCCAACTTGGACACCTTAAGGACTTAGTAAGATCCTGTTTCAAAATAAAACATGAATAAAGGGCTGGGGATGTAGGTCAGTGTGAGGACCTTGTGTTCAATCCTTAGTACTACAGGGGATCACAAAGAATGGGAAGGATGGCTCTGTGGCCCCTGAGGCCTGCTGTCTAAGTCCTTGTGGTCTACAGCTACCTTCAGTCCATGCAGGAGAGACATCAAATGCCAAGGCTGCTCACTTATGTGCTGAGGCCCAGTGAGCTAGAAAGGGCTCCTCCTACAGCCATGGTGGATGCAGAAGCTCTGGAAACTTCCAGGGCACAACTGGATCCTCCTGGATCCTGAAGGACGAGAATCAATGGCTGCACAGTACATTGCTGCTTGAGGACCAAAAATCTACTGCCAGCTACACATTGGCCTGGGGTAAATAAACCATTTCAGTCAGTTCAAATTAGCTGAGAGGGCAAGGTCCAGGGGATGCTGACATGGAGAAATGAGTTCAGGTTTCCTTTCAGCAAAGCTCACTGTCCTGTCCCAGATGCTGTGGGCCGCCTGTCTTCTGCTTTGTGACACCTTCCGGGTACCAGACAAGGGGTGGACTGATGCTGCATGAATGATATGTGCTACCTTTGTTTTCCATGAATAATATTTTTGATCCATGAGAATCAGCAGTTTTGTTGAACTGTTTTCTCAAGCCATTTTGTCTTTCATTGGAGGGCTATTTTATTCTTTTCCTGTGACTTTATTTTGCTGTTTATCTGTACTTTGCCTTACTCACATGAGAGCTGGGGTGTGGTATTTAAGCTTGTGTTCCTGATTTACTTTACTGCATATTGTATTTTCCAGATGGATCCATTTTCCTACAAATGTCTCAAATGTATCCATTTTTATATAGTTGAATAATATTCCATTATGTATCAATATCATATTTTCTTTATCTGTTCATCCATTGATAGTATCCAGGCCACTTCCAAGGTATAGCTATTATGAGTTACACTGGTATAAACATGGATTTGAATGGAGCATTGTAACATGATGTCTTTATCTCTTTTGATGCCTTTAACTCTAGAAGGGGAAGAGCTGGGTCAAATAGAATCTCTCCATTCAGTTCTTTGGGAAATATAGATTTCCACAATGTTTGTACCTTTTGCATTCCCACCCACAATGCAGGAATACAAAGACAAAGAATTAAATCAGCCAAAAACCATAGTCTGCTTAATGGTTAGGGTCTCTGCAAACCTAAGGGAGTCAAATTACATCAAAATATTCAAGCCAGGACCCATGGTGCATGGTTCACAGTAAATTAAGAAAGAGATGTAACACATGAAAATTTACCACCCTAACTCTAATCTAGAAAAAGAAAAAAAAATCCAAGCAGAGTTTTTTACTTATTTTTCATTACAATCCACCAGGCCCACATACCTTACATGCTGTTCTTGACTCAAGGATCGAGTCTCTGCTTTTAGTACAGTCAGAGCCAAAACAAAAAGATATAAGAAAAGAAAAATTTTCTTTGCTACAAATGGCTTTTTCTAGCAGTTAACTTTTTCTGTGGCTACCTAATGTACCAGATCTCGCGAATGCAAAACAAGAACCGCATTTCTTGGTAAAAGACTTGGAGTGGGGTCAACCTGCAGCCTGCCCTTCAGGGAAATATGCAAGGAATTCATCCTTGCTCCACTTAGGCAAAAGGATAATTCACATTTTTTAAGAAGTCCCTGGCTGTCTCTTCCTGTGGCTTGGATGTCCTTCTTCTACAAATCTCTAATAATTTTCCTCTGAAAAGGAAGAGAAGAGGAGCTGATTGCAGCACACCCTTCCTCCTGTACCTGCTACCCACTGCCAAGCAGTCTCTAGCTTTGCGTTTCTAAAGAACAGAGGATAGATGCTAATTAAACACTGTATTTCTCAAATAACCCGGCTGAGCAAGTTGACAAGATGTCAGCAGTGGGCCTCTGGTCATGTTTGACCAAGGTTCTCTGTGGAGCTGTGGAAGCCCTCACTAAACCTGCTCAGATCGTAGAGCTCATAGCGGCTGTGAACAAGACCTGTCTGTTGATTTCTACAATCTAGGCAGCAGCTCATGCTTGAAGGTCTCCTATCGCTCCCATGGAGTGATTCCTAAATTGTTTGTTACAACAAAAAAAAAGCCATGCAAAACAATGTCTCCTCACCTTATCTTTTGTTGTGTTGTAGATTCCCAGTGAGGACAGAAGATGGAGCACAGTTTTGCTTACAGCTGGAGTGGAAAGAAGGGGCTATTTCAAGATGCACTTTTTAGTACATCATAAATACATGCATTGTGGGGAGTTAGTGCCTGTATTTGATGCATCATATCACTTTTTCCATTCCCTTCCTTTCCTTTCTCCTCCCTCTATCTCTTAATCCCATCCCCATTAGCCAAAGTTGCATCTCCCTATTTCTTATTGTCTGTTTTATTTTGATACTTTGGGTTTCTTATATAGGATACAAAATATGATACTTAAACTTGCATATCTGATTCATTTCATTTAACAGTATGGTCCAAAGACGCACCCATTTTCCTACAAATGACTCAAGTCTATCCTTCTTTATGCCAGACTAGTACTCCCTTGTGTGTAAATACTACCTTCTTTACCCACTCATCTGTTGATGGATGTATCGCTGCTCCCAAGACTTAGCTTTAATGAGTTAATGAGCTACAAACTGTGTATACATGGATCACTGTACTATACTGTCTGTTTTGAGGCAGAAATTTATGTTATCTTTATTCACACCCCCCGTACCCAGACCTCTATAGGGACTCTTCCCTTTTGGAGGGGACGAATTTAATGCTCGAAGCCAATGTATCTGGGAACCCACTGAAGAAGGCACCTGGGGACCTAAGATGAGAAGATGGGCAGAAACACCTCAGATAATCAGCTCTGTGGCCGAGATGAACTTCTGATCGAGGTCCTGGTGCAGTTAGAGTTCCCATGGCAACACATGGCAACCGGAGCATCCAAAAGGACCGTACACCAAGAGATGGGTCACCAAAGTCCAGGTGAGTGCAGGTTCCTAAGGGGATGCAGCACTGAGAGAGCAGACAGATATCTGGGATGCAAGGCCTGGAGCAGAAGAGACTTCAGGCTGCTGAGTGACCTTCAGGGAGCCAACAGCCAGCCAGATCACCCAACCCGGGTGGAGTCCAGACCTGCTTCTTCTTGCAGTGTCAGGCCCTGGCTTCCCATGAAATGAGTCTACTGTAATGCACAGGCACCAGGGTCCTGTGGAGACAGTCAGAGCCAGCCTTCCTGGTGGCCTGGGAGAGAGCAGGACCTCACCTCAAACTCATGACACACACACAGTCTAGGATGCTAATATGGGACACCTTGGTGGCCCCAGCTGGCAGAGAGGACCTTAACCTAGGTGGGAAAGGAAAGACTGCATGAAAGGCTGAGAATCCAGCTCCTCACTGACTGAGTTACAGACGTAAAGGGTACTGTGCTTCTCCTGACTTGGAGGGAGACACTTGGATGAAATCCTGGGCTAGCTCCTCTTGGTTTGTGCCATCACCTATCAGGGAATCTTCTCTGATGGGCATTCAGCAGGCTGATTCACACTCCTTGCTCCTCCACTCCTGCATAATTTCCTCCACTTACTCCCTTATTTTCTCAGCAGGCTTCATTAATCACACACTGCGATCAAGTATTAACTTACCGTGTGAGCACAGGTAAAAGAAACATGGTCTGTCTTTAAAGCATTTTAGCAACGCAGTGGTAGGAAAATCTCACAAACAATCCCAACTCACTCTAGAAAGTGGGACCGATAAGAATGTACTAACCATTGAAAGATGCAGATGTGGTTTGTTTGTTGCGGTACTGGGATTTGAACCCAGAGCCTTTGTGCTGGTCTTCCTATCTCAGCCTTCCAGGGTGCTGGGGTTACAGCCATGCACCATGTTGTCCACACTGCATTATTCTTAATCTTCTTCTAATTTTTATTTTTATTAGTCCATATTTGCCGAAGCTAATAATTACATTGCTTGTGAAAAGCTGGTACAATCATACAGCATGTATTGATTCTTTTTCCATTCCAGTCCTATTCTTCCCTCGACTCCCCCATCTATAGGTTCTATTCCCTTTTGCAAAAGAGCTCTCTCTCCATTTCCTATGACCCATCTATCTTTTATTTTGCTCTTTAATGTATTTATACTTTGAGTTTCTCATGTAAGAGAAACCATGCAGTCTTCAAATCAATAGCTTCAAATCAATAGGTTTAACTTCCTTTCTCATGGAAAACCATCTAGAATCATCTTCTAAGATGCCTGGGGTCACGCTGAGGTAGACTGGCTGGTCCACACCGAAGACCCCAGGATGTGCATCCTGGCCTGCCCACACCTGCCCCGTCAGGTGCTGTGCTGAGACCTTTCATCTCCTTTATCTGCTCCATGTGTTTTGCTTTGGGCTGATCAGCAACAGACTGTCATTGCAGGTCTCAGGACTGTCCCCCTGGCTTCTGGGTGGGGCGAGGCTGGACTGATCAGCTGAAGACAGTTTCAGCTACTGGTCCAGAGGAGTATGTAGGGCAAACAAATGGAGTGATGTCCCCATGGAACACACAGACCCCAGGCGAGGAGAGGTCCCCTGGTGCCTCCACCCATTCCATCCTTCCAGCTTGACCCAGGACTAGATAACATGAATCTGGGTACAGCAAAGCCAATCCTGCCTTTTATTAAGCTGAGACAAGTTCATAATGAAAATTGATGTGAGAAAGCTTCCAGGCACGATCCCTTCTCTTCCTCTCATAAAACCTCCACGAAAATGCTGGCTGGGTATAAGAAACATTTATTTGTGTGTCAGTGGTCCTCACTGCCTTGTGAGCCCTGGGGACCAGAATCCATGTGCAGCCCCATGGTTCGATGCTTACAGAGATGACATGAACACTGGTTCTGTCTCTTTCTGCCTAGCTTTTAAAATCAGTAGCGAGAAGCTCCACAGCAAATACTATTTGATCTCTCTTGGACATTATCTTTTAGGCAAATCTTACTATGACATTCAGAGATTATGGGATCAATTCCTATTTTGCAGACAGATGCATGGAGGCTGAGTTAGAACAGGGATAAGGAACATCTCTCCCCCAGCTTGCACCCAGGTACTGTGGGAAGCACTTTGGGAGCATAGTCCTAGTTAATTTTCAGACGGATAAGACAGATAAAATATAATATTCTCTCTCTCATGGGGTGAAAAGGAAGCCCAGAGATGTTAAGCAACTTGCCAGGGTCCCGAAGCTATTAAATAGAAGTTCAGGGAAGTGCAGGATTGGAGGACGGTCAGTTTTATTTTAGTGCTTAAATTCTTAATGAGTTCACTGGATTTCCTTGTCAGTGGCAGACCTGAGGCACAAGCAGACAGTGATAGAATATTATTCCTCTTGCTAATGACCAGGTTTATGACACTGCAAAGGTCTCTGTCTCTGAGAGCTTGGTGTCTTCATCTTTGAGATACTGCACTAATGCCTGATGCAGTAATGCAGATGTGAATATTTTCTTAGTCATTTTTAGGAGGTTGTTTATTCATCCTGTATTTTAAAAATGTGGACATCGTTTCTTGGTGCTCACTGTGGTTGAGTTATACTATTCTCAGCTGAGTTTATTTTTTTCTCTCTTATTTTTTTTCCTGTGTGCTGGGAATTGAACCTAGGACCTCAAGTGCCTTACCACCAAGCAACACCTCACACCCAATCCTTAGCTTTTTGAAATACACCAATAAAGTGAATCCACCATTTGTCCAGCCAAGACATAATGTTGGGAAAAACTAAACAGCTCAAATTGTCTTTATTTTGCCACTTACTATCTGTGGAATTTTGGGTGATTGGTATATGCATTTAGAATTCATCATGTTAAATACAATAAAGTGGAAAAAATAATAATAATCATTATGGGTGGATGATTAAGAGACACATGAAAGCATGGTGAACAGATTTTAAAAATACAGTGGCCAACCAGGAATGGTTGTACATGCCTGTAATCCCAACACTGGCGAGGCTGAGACAGGAGGATTGCCTTGAGTTTGAGACCAGCTTGGACTACATAGCAAGACCCTGTGTCAAAATACTGGAAGCATACTGAACAGATTTTAAAAACAGTAATGACCAATTAAATACTAAAATATGATCTCTGTTAATTCAGAGGCATTTAAATCATCCCTGTGAGATCTCAGGCAAGCCTTTAATGGATACACTGAGGAAGTTATCCAAGTTGTAGATGGCAGACCATGGGCCTCAGACTTTCAGTTACTGGTCAGAGTACACAAGGTTGGTCAGTATGATGGAGATGCAGGGTGAGGAGTTTATGAATGGAACAAAGTTACATATGTGACCTCGAGAAAGCTGTTTAGCAATATAAAATATCCATAAGCATTCACCCTGATAAGGCTCAGGTTATAATAACGCTTGGAGTTTTCATGTGACTAAAAGCTACTGCAAAATATACAGTGTCTCCCTTGGTTTAGGATTGAAGAAATAACTGTTTTCCTCCTTTCTTGGGAGAGAACTGTTTTTAGGAGAAACACAAGTCCCAGACAAATTCTGAAATTTCAAGTTTAATCTAGTGTTATTAACAGATAAAACCATGAGCACATCTCTCCCTCCTTGCCAACATTTTGATCATTGTATTGATTTGAGACTCCATTTATGAGACAATAACGCCCATGAGAAATAACCCCAGCAGGATGCCAGGATTCTTCCAGAGCAGAGGCTGTGTCTCTCTGATTAAAGCAGAGGGCATTTTTGCTGACTTCCCGATAAAAGCCAAATAATCGCATTTCTGCTTATGGGCAACCAATGTAATCATATATGTCTTTTTTTTTTTTTTTGTCTTTTTGAGACAGGGTCTCTCTAAACAGTTCAGGCAGGCCTTGAGCTCAGTTTGTAGCCTAGGCTGGTCTTGAACTTGCAACGATCCTCCTGCCTCAGCCTCCTGAGTGCTGGGATTACAGGTGTGAGCCACCACGCCCGGCTCATATATGTCTTTTTATATAAAAAAGTAGCTTTCTAGATGGTAGAATGAAAACAGGTTTGGGGAGTTTTAATCTTTGTTTAATTCTAGGTCAATCTTTTATATTCACGGTGCCATGGGGAAAGAATCTCACTTTTATGAATCTCGTACTACTCATCTATAAGATGGGGATTCAGTGAGTTCCAATATGTAAAAGGTCATAACATATAGTGCCTCATTATTGTAGGAAGTTTATAAAATGGTACTTTCTGTTCTCTCCTCCCGTAAGGATGTAACATGAATTTTACATAACTATGAAGGCTTCATAATGGCTAGCAATATGCCCTGCATAAAATATGATCTTGATAAATATTTATAGAATTAAACTGGATTTATAAAATACAGAAAAGGAAAATATTTTAGAACAAAATTTTATATTATATAAAACACAAGCTCAGTAACTCACATTCAGGTATTTAAATGTATGCAAGATAGTTCTACCTCAAAACCCAGACCTGTTTTTTGTCATTGGTTTATTTTCAACTTACCTTAAGTGAGACCACAGAGTGTCATGGGAAGAGGGCACAATTTAAAGCTGGAGTTGGATTCATGTTAACCGTACTCCATTGATTTAACAATGCCGTTAATCTCAAGATGCATACATGTAATTGATGTGAAATATAATAATGCTAATACACTGAACCATGATTTCACATACATTAATTGCAAAATGAGTACTTGTTTCAGAAACATTAAAATAGGGGAAATGTGATCCAGTGAGCTCAGTTATTGAAATAATGTAAGCTTCAGTTTCTTCACCAGAAAAATAAGTTTGGAAATAAAAAATGAGAGGATATGGCAAGAATTACACTTAGAAAAAGATACAAATATTCTTTTCAAATCCTAAAACATATGAAAAAATAATTTAAAGATTAAGATTTTGCTTGGTGAAGAACTAAATTTGGATATACAAAACATCTCCTGACTTTCTGGCCTATTTTTATATTAAATGTTATTTCTGATATTTTTCCTCCTGCTGAATATTCTTTTTTTTTTTTGGTACTGAGGATTGAACTCACGACCTTGTGTTTGCCAAGCAGACACTTACACTGCTGAGCTAAGCCCCCGGCCCCTGAATATTCTTCTTGTTTGTTTAAATAATGCTATGGCCAGAAAGTAACATCTTTTGTGTTTCTTTCACTGTAAATATGACAATACGTAGTCATGATAGCTTTCTTAAATTTGTAACACTTTATCTTAAGATTAGATTTCTAGGGTTTTATTTTTTTTAACTAGGAATTTATTTTTTTTTAATTGGGAATTTTTTCTTCAATTTGGATGATTATTAGAGTACAAAATCAAAATTTCTGTGGTTATTAAAATATTTTATATCCTATTGGAGTTATTTATTTAAAGCAATTGACACTGAATTTCAACCAAATCCAGGAAAAAAAAAAAAGAAAAAATACAGTGTCAAAAGTGTAAAAGAAAAAAATAATTGAGAAAATTTCCCCAGTCAGAGAAAGTTCTGGACTGTTTAGTTTACAAGCCATTCTTGGAGTAATTTTTCTAAATTTCAAGTATCAGATATGAACTTTTTTGCTTGTTTGTTTGGTTGGTTCTTCTTTCTCTTTTGCAGAATCTTCATTATAGTCTCTGACTTTGGATTTGTGGACAGGAGCAGGACAGCAGGACATGCTGGATGTCAGGTGACACATCGAAGGGGCCCCTGCTATTTGAATAAGGAAAGTTCAATGTCGCATTGCTCATTGTCTCCTGGGCTTTGACCAGTCCCTCTCCATTTGAGCTATGACCAGCAATGTGCCGATGTGCCAAGGGACAGGGTCATGCAGTTTTGCTCCTCTCTCCACATCTCTGATTCTGTTAACCCCTCTCCTGCTGTGGGTGGAAGACACCTCAGCCGTTTACCAGCCTTGATTCCTTCATGGGAAAGCCCAGTGAGCTAACGAAATGTAAAATGTTTTGCAAGTTAGAAAAGACAGACAGAACTGTGGGAAACTAAGGCAAAGATGTTAGCAAAGCCACCGTGATATCAGAAAGAGATACTTTTTTTTTTTTTAATTTCTGAAGCAGCGAGCTCCCCTGTACACTGCTTGCCCTTGACTTCTTACAGCTTTATCTGCACGATGACTCAGATAACTCACAGACCAATGGACTGCAGAGCCCATCCCAAGCCTTTCTTTCCTGTGTGTTAATCCACCTGTATTACCGCTCTCCCACCTCTTCTCCCTTGAAATCCTAAACGTGCTTCAAATTTCCACTCCATTTCTTCTACTTTCATGAAGTATTTCCAGCTCGATGCATTCTTTCTCCAATAAAGCACCCTGGTTAACATGTCCTGTAGACACACTAGTGCTTTTTCTGTATTTACTCAGGGCTTTAAAGATGTCTGTCTTCCTTATGGATTTGAACTACTAGGTTTTATTGTCCTTTCCATCTCAAAGCTTATGCACAGAGTTATCCCATTTTTGTTGATCAATTTTGATTTGAAATAATACAGAGAAACACCTTTTATAATTGGGATAGAGAGAAAGGCTGCAAATTAGTATCATAAAACAGTGGCTATCATGGAAGAAACCATATTCATGCAGTTACTATGGCCTTTTGTCAACTTCTTCTTCCTTCTTCCAGAAGAAGACAACTTTTTCTGACCTGTTAAAGTCAACTACATGATCTCATTTCCACTGCAGAAAAGGTAGCTGAACCCACATATGTGAGAATGATATTTATATATCTGCACTTACTAGTCTGTTTGAAACACACCTCACTTCAATGCATGCCAGGTTTGGCATTGCTAAAGAGTTTCACATGGTGATAGCCCCGAACTTCTCTGACTCTCATTCAGCTACATAATAGCTTCTTGTCTTAAGAAAAGTGCCTTTGGGGCTGGGAATTTAGCTCAGTGGCATAAGTGCTTGCCTGGCAAGTATGAGGTCGTGAGTTTGATATCGGGTACAAAAAAAGAAAAGAAAAGAAAAGAAAAGAAAAGAAAAGAAAAGAAAAGAAAAGAAAAGAAAAGAAAAGAAAAGAAAATTACCTTTCTCCTCATTGGTCCAGCTAGGACAGGGTTTCCTTGCATCAGTACCATTGACATTGGAGATATTATTCTTTGCTTCATGGGGCTCGATGCTCACTGTGGAAGGTTTCCAAACACCCTTGGCCTCTACCACTGGTTGCCAGTTGCCATCACTAAGGAGTCAAGACAACCAAAAATTTCTGCAGGCTTTGCCTGATGCCCCCGAGAGAGAAGAGCTCTCCCCAGTTTCAGAAAGACTAGCATCCAGAGATGCTTCCAGCTCTGCTTCTTCAACTTACATAACAGATAAAAAGAACACATGTAAAAGGGCAACGAATATAAAAGATAAGCCCAGAAAAGTGAGGGGTGTGTCTGCAAGAAATGAATGGCACACAAGTAATTCTTTACAATGTAAATGTAACCAGGTCACACTCACTAAACTGTCCAAAAGTTTCTCCCACTCTTCAGCTCCATGACTTCTTTGAGGAAGTTTGCAGATGACCATGTATTTTGCTCCCAGACACACTGATCTGAGGGATCCCTGGCACACATCTGCCTCTGCATATGTTCTGACACATCTCTGCATGGGCATGTGATTCCCACCACTAGACTACAAGCAGAAAAAGTCCCCTGATTCCTCATTTTTCTCCCCAACGCCCATATTTAAAATTGACAGAAAAGTGAATGAAAGTCTTTCCGTGTTGACTAATGATTGGCTTCCTGCTTTGGGATTCTATCATATATGCAACCTTCATCAAAAAGCACCCACAGATGCTCCTCTAATCTGCATGCAGCCTGTGTGCTCTTCTTAAAGGTCCTTCTCTGTTGGTTTGAGCTGATGCCAACCAATCACCCATGCCCAATACCACAGTTTTCTGAGAGCAAGTACCAAATGCCACCACCCTTATCCCTATAATGCTCAAAGCTAATATTGGGTTCATGCTAAACATCTCATGAGCACAACGATAGCTCTAACACTTAATTTCTCTTCTCTTTTTGGGGCACAATAGCCACCCTAACTCATCCACATGTTCTCTGTAGGGTACCCCATGCCATCAGGCCCAAAGAATGCAGTCCTCTTACACACCCTGCTTGGGGTCCTTTATCAGCCAAGTTGTGGGAGCGTCTCACACTTGAAATCTTAGTTTGGGTTCTCAGGAATCCCAAACACTGCTTATTGCTTTCAGTTTGATTGATCAGTTGAGAAAGAAGCCAGTGTTCGACCCCAGGTCCCTCTGGGTCCTTTTTATTGGTTCTATATTTGTTTCCCCAGTTGCAAGCTGGTTCAGCCCCCCAAAGGTGCGCACCTGCACTGGACTGAAGTGTCCACAGTGGATATAACCAGGGATTCTTGCCCCTCCAACCCCCATGCCTCCCTGCCTGCCCCAAGAGCAGGTTGTCCTTGTCCATTCAGGTTACAACTGTAAAACGCCATAAACTGGGTGGCTGAGAAAAAACAGACTCATTTCTTATAATTCTAGAGTTGGGGATTCCAAAGATCCAGCAAATTCTTGGCAGGTCTGCTCTTTGGCCCCGGAAGTCTTCTTAATGGCTCTGTCTCGGACACTTCTCTAACCACCCGGCTTTCCAGAGTTCCAGAGCTCTCAGGAGCTCTTTGGGGATCACCATCAACAGAGCTCACACGATCCTGCCCCATTATCCCGGCCACTGCTAGATGGGCTGAGCACTGGAAACTTCATTCTCGAGTCCCTGCCAGGAGTGACACATGACAGTCTTTATTCCACAACAAAAATTAAAAAAAAAGAATACACAGTGTCCAATTTGCCCCCTGCACCCTGACACATTTCTCTTTTATGCCTGACATTTCTTAGCATGTAGAGGGGGAAAATTGTGTTTCAGCAAAGGGAGGCCCATTTCCAAAACCACACATTTGGCAAGGACACAAGGTCTCAAGCTAGAAAGACCTGCTTCTGCTTCTTCACAGCTCACCTAACTCAAAAGCAGTAGTAATCATGTTTTTTTAAAAAAATACCAGCCCTGCCAATAGCCCTGGGCTCTGCTCCCTGCCGCGGTGCTGTACACAAAGGGAAAAACTGCGATGCACGATTTACGGCACCCTTTATTTTACAACTGCTTGGCCCTCTATAAATACATTTATGGGCTCAGTCAGTTTACTTCTTGGCTAATAACCTGTCCCTTCAAACTGGAACATCTGAATTAAGGGTTCTATTTTTACAAGATACAATATTTAATCATCCTATAATCAACACAACTCACTTTTCTAACACCAGATACCCTCACGTGATAAATTTCACATTGCTGTATGGACCAAGTTCACAAAATAACAAAGAATTTGTAGGGACCTAGCATTGTTAAAGGTTGGGCAGGGGTTCAGTGCCTACAGGAATCTCTATAAATCTTCCCAGCATCGTAAAATGATGTGTCTTCAGAATATTCTACTTTTCCTTGATGTGGAGTTGCACTTGCTTAACAGAGCACAATCAGAGAGCAATAAAAATACCACAAGGAAGTCTTACTAAACTTATTCTCTTCTAACCCATCCATTCGCAAAAGACTGGCTAAGTAAATCATTGCTGTATGTCTTTGGGCAGGAAGGTGCAGTTAGTTTCTCTGAGCTCATACATGAATTTTAGTGCCTTGGTTACTTTTCTCTCATTGCTGAGACAAAATACGCAACACCCAAAATGAAAGAAAGGTTTATTTAGCTCACTGTTTGTGGAGGTTTCAATCCATAATCACTTGGCTCCAAGGTAGGGTGGCATGGCACTAGAGCAACACTTGAAGGCAGCAGAAGACAGCCAAAGCAGCCAAAGCAAACCCCTTTTCCTCCTTTATGTGGTATGCAGGCCACCTCCTTCCCCCAGGGCAGAAGTAGCACCCACAAAATCTCCATTTCCTCCTCTTGCACAGGATGAGGATATTTACAAAGTAAGGATCTGGTTCTCAGCTGAGTCACTTAGTTAAACTTCTAAGCTTCTCAAGTTGACACAATATATCAACCATGACAACTAGAAATAGATATTTCCAGCTAGAACACATTGTCTAGAATCCCAGAAAATACCCTTGCTGGTTTGTGCTCATTGTCTAAGGTGAAAGACTGCCTTTGCCAACATCACATCAACCACCTATTGGGTATAGGACAAGCCTGTAAGGAAAGACAGGGTCAGCATGGACAAAGGGAGTCCATGGCTGCTGGTGATGGTGGAGGCGCCCCATGTGTGTTCCTAACAGAGTACCTTGAATCGTGACCACAAGAATCTCTGTCTCACTGCTGTAGACAATAGAAGTACAGAAGGCATGGGCAGGACTGCACTTCCTCTGAAATCTTCCAAGCAGAATCTCTCTCTGGCTCTTCCCCTTTGGGGTTGGGTGGCCATCTTGAAAGTGTCTTGGATTCCAGCTGTGTTGCTCCAGTCTCTGCACGATTGGCCGTGACTGTCTTATCTTTGTGCACCTGTGTTTCGTCCTGCCTTCCTCTCCCGTGCATCTCTCTTTCCTTCCTGTAAGCATGCCAGTCAGAGTGGAGCCAGGGGTGACTGCATTCCATGATGACCTCATTTGAACTAATATCTGCAGGTTGCCCATGTTCAAACAGGGGCACCTTGGGAGGTATGCAGTTAGAACCTCCACCTATCTTTTGGGGGGATGCAATTTAATCTGTAACTGGCTGCATGTGTCCATGTTAGTTTTGGTTTCCATCTGCTGTTCATATTCAAGCCTGCTACAGTGCTGTAAGATAGATACCCTTGCTCATGCATGGTCAAAAAGAACAAGGGGGGAAATGTCTGCATTGGATCATATTGAAACAGAGTCCATGGAATCAAAGACAATGCCTTTGTATTTACCTTGCAGGAGCCTCTGGGGTTGTCTTTGAAGGTGAGCTTTGGAACAGGCAACTCTGACTGACCACAGAAGGGCCTTCTTATTGATGCCCCCTTGATGATCCATCAGGAGCAGGGGATTTGTGCCCAGAAACTCAGTTTTGTCTTTGCAGCCAGAATTGATGTCTCTCAGGAGGATTAAATGATGCTGACTCAATTCTGAATGGCTGAACCATAATGTCAGTATGCTAATTTTTAATGGGAAATCTGTGTGAGACAGACTGGAATGCTCGTTTCAGTGTGAATAAATTCATGTCTGCAGGCTGTGCTCCGCAGAAAGCAAAACCAGGATGCATCCCAGTGAGAATAGAAAGGAAGCAGGCAGAGTTAGCTGGTGACTCACACACTGTGTTTACCTCAGTGTGCTGCTGCCATCGTCTCGGACTCATTTCCTGGAAAAAATGCACATGAAATATTGGTGATAGCTGGTGTTCATTGCCAGGTTGCTTTGTGCCATGCGTTGTACTAATTTTTTGGTGTGTATTACCTTTTATCTTTTCAAAAATGGCATGGAGCAAATGGCAGGGTTATTCTCATTTCTCAGAGGAGGACTCCTTTGCCAATATTTCATGGTTAGTAAGTGACAGACCCCCAAAAAAAAGAAGAAAGGAAGAAAGAAGGAAAGAAAGAAGAAAGAAAGAAAGAAAGAAAGAAAGAAAGAAAGAAAGAAAGTCTCTTCAGCTCTGTTTCAAAAGATGAACTTTGCATCAGGGAATCCTGGACCTGCCTGGCTATATAACAACCAATTTCTAGTAATGTTGAAAGAAGGACTTAACACAAGTCTTTCACATATTACTGCAGTAAAGAGGTAAGGAAGTGATACATGTCTCCTCTCTCATTTTCTGAGGCCCAAATGTCTCTGCAAAAAAGACCACACAGATACCACAAGAAAAGAAAACCACAGACCATTATTTCCTGTAAGCGTATCTGTAATCAACTTCAACAAAATACATCAGACCAAATCTAGAAAAAACATATAAAGATGATACACTATGGCCAGTTGGTATTTGACACAGGAATGCCGAGGTTGACCCAATCTACCAAAAGTAATCAATATAAGGCAGCACATTAGCAGAATAAAAGAAAAATAAGGTATGATGATCTCAACAGATACAGGGAGGAAATGAAGATTGTGTACTATGACTACAAAAATAGCTTTCTGAGCACAATAAAAATATCAACACAGAGTGCACACACCTAGCATCATATGTAATGACCAAAGAACACAAATCAGGAGGAAGACAAAAGTATTTAACCATTTACTGTAAATAGTCTCCTACAACAGGCAGGACAAACAGTCAAGAAAAAGAAGTAAAAGGCATCCATGTTGGAAATTTAAAAAATAAGAAAATTATTTTTTGGCTGATGTCATGATCTTCTACATAAAAATCCTAAGGAATCCACAGAAAAGTTTTACTCTGAATAAATGAAACCAAGGGACTGAAAAATAAAAACAATATTTTAAAAATTTTATTTCTATAGATTCATGTTGAACATTTGAAACACAAAATTAAAGAAAAAATGTAGTTCACAATATCATCAAAATGAATGACTTGTGTGTTTGGTTTTTTTTGAACAAAAAATAAAATAAACCTAAAAGGTAAATATTAATAACAACACAACAGTCCAATGAGAATATGAAATTACCCATCTTTAGCTTTTGAGACTTACTAATTCATGCCCACATTAAAAGACTATATATTAAAAGAGAGAGACTTTATTAGAATAAAGTGTAACAAATGAAGTGCAAATCTCGTAGATGAAATATAGCAGGAAAAAAATAATTGGAAGAAATTAAGGAAGAATCAAATAAAAGAAAAATACCACTTATTATCCTATGAGAGATGTAACATGTTAGAAAAAAATCACAAAATTACTTACAGAGTCAATGCAACCCCTAGAATACATCCTACTGAATTTTAAACATGATTTAACCACTGAATCATTTGATTCATATAGACATACAAAAGATAAACAGTATATAATTTTTTTAAAATAACAAAGTTGAAGTTTTCAGTTTCCAAAAGCTGAAGACAGTGTTGTATTGGAATAAGAAAAAAATACAGATTAGCACACTAAAACAAAAAAAAATGCAGAAGTAAACCCTTAAATTTATTGTGCATTGATTTTTGACAAGGCATCAGGAAAACTCAATACAGGAAAATAGTCCTTTCAATAATAGTGTTAGAAAATTGAATACCGACATGCAAAGGGAAAAAGTTGGATTTCCATTTCACACCATCTATGCATACTAACTCAAAATTCATCACAAATTTAACTAGAGATCTAAAACTGAAACACTTGAAAGGAATTACAGAGGCAAACCTTGTAAGCTTAAATGATCTCAAATACAGTACCAAAAGCTCTCAACTAAATCAAATATGGGTAAGTTTTGCTATTTCAAAATTAAAAGGGTTTGTGCTTGAAATATATACCTTCAATGTCTGAGAGACAGTCTACAGGATGGGAGAATATATTTTCAAATCTTATCTTCAATATGGATTTGTCTCCAGAATATGCAAGCTCACAATAAAAAAAAAAATTCAATTTTTGCATAGAAAAAGTTTTGAATAGCATATTTCTAAGGAAAATCAAGCAGTAGCATATGCGAATATTTGGAAAATAGGACTCTCACCTATTGCTAATATAGAGGTAAAAGAGCTCACTAATTATGGCAAATACATTAGAAGTTCCTCAAAATGCTAATCACAGAGTTTCCATGCTAGTTGGTATTCTCCTTGTAGATAGATACTCAAGAGAACTGAAAACATGTGCCTGCGTGATCACTCTGGAAAAATGTTAATGGCCAAAAAATGTTAAAATGTTAATAGTCAAAAAAGGAGAAACGGCCCAAGTATCCATCACTCGATGAAGGGACGATAAAATATGATCTAAATGATCTATGCATACATTGGCAGAATATTCTGCCATGGAAAAGATGGAGTATTGATAAGGGGTACAAAATGGGTGGACCCTGAAAGCATGATGCCAAGGGAAGACATCAGAATACCAAAGATCACGTGTCATCTAATTCTATTTCTATGAAATGCCAAGAAAAGCCAGGTTCACAATGACAGAGGGGAGTTCTGCGTGCTGAAGTGTTTGGGATTGTTCAGGGTGGATAGAGGAGGACAGAGATCCATTGCTTCCTATGAGTATGAAGTGCTTTTTTGATAGAGCTGATAAAAATTTCCTAATGTTAGATTATGGACATCTCTATGAATATAATAATTTTAAATTTGAATTGTATAGTCTAAAACAATAAGATTTTTGGTATATGATTTATATCTCAACATAAGTTATTGTGAATTCTCTTTAAAGTTCATTTATTGCCCCAATTGTTTCTGATCTCTTTATTCAGTGTGGGTTGTGCCTCTTGGCAGAGCTTGGCAGATTAGCCCCGAGATACCCAGGACAATCTTGTTCCCCTGAAGCCACAGTGCTGGGTACCCCAACCTTGCCACTGGATGACGTGCCATGCTACTTGCAGCCCTGTGGGCTGCACTGCTGTGTACAGCTGGAACGACAATCTTGATCTTATCTTTGGCCTCCTAAAACCCATTTAGTTTAACTCCTCCTGGCTTGATATTGATCACACCAAATTTCCCTATTCAGAATGCTCTGCAGAGGTGCATGGGTTCTATCACAAAACCTAGCAAAGGGCAGAAAACTGAGCACAAGTCTAATAGTACCTAAACTGAAAACCTGTGCTGCTTGCTACACACGCCTGGCCCCAGCCTAAGGCTTGAAGATGTTGAGATACCAAATGTTCGTTTTCTTCTGCACTCTAACAAAAGCGGTAGATAAGGAAGCCCTTTAAGAAGGGTCCTACTTGGGAATAATCCTACTCAGTCTTTTTCCTTGTATTAAGAAACAGGAGAATCATGAGTGTTTGTGTGCATGTGCTGGAAAGGACATGTGTGAGGGAGAAAGACAGAGATGACTGACAGAAACGGTGCTTTATTGCTGCTATTGCTGGAGGCTATTCTGTTCAAAAATGGGAAATAACATGAAAATCAATAGAACATAAAGAAAGTCATCAGAGGGGAGAAACGGACTGTAGCTTAGCCTGTGCCTCTCTGGAGTGCTGGCAGTCACCCCCCATTTTCTCTGCACTTCCTGCCTTTGCAGACAGTGGAGAGTCCTTCACCACAGGCCTGGATGCTGAAAGCCTAAGGACAGGGGGAACTAATTGCAGCCACATGGAGCTCAGGAGGCTTGGCTTATAGACACAGCCTCCCTGCAAGACCAGAGGCCCCCTGCCAAGTGACTCTAATAGGCCCCGACAGCAATCACAGAGCATTTGAGTTCTGCGAAATGATTGGATTCACTAGTCTTGATCTAAGATTTGAAAAAATAGGGATCTATGATTTGTCTTTGAAGAAAGATTTCACCTGTTTGTCGAAAATGTACTAGGCTGGGTTTCCTCACCTTTTCGAGGGAAAATAAGAATTCACCCCAGTTTTTGTGACTCACGTGTAGAAGATCCGTGATATTTGAAAGATGTGTCTCCTTACATAAGAATCTGATTTTAATAAAGAACTAGTAATGTTTTCACAGATTAAAAGTAATGTCATTATAGGTTAGTCAGGGGATTTTATTTATGAGCCGTGAGGAAAACCCTAAGATAATTCCTCGGGATACATTTCGTATCTACTCTTTTGTAACTTGGAAGACTGGAACAGTCTAAATGACCCTGTTGGGTTTGGGTGCACAGTGAAGTGAGCCCCCAGACCTTCAGTTGTCATTGATCACCCCTTCATGCTCTCCAGCACGGTAGGTCCATATTTTCTTTCATAAACTGACTTTTGGTTTTCCAATAAAGTGTAATCAGACCATTCTGCATTTTTTCAGGAAAAACTAACCAAGTTTATTATTTTACACCCTGTCTTAGTTACTTTTTCTCACTGCAGAAACAAAATACCCAACACCGAAAGTTAAGAGAGGAAAGGTTTATTTCACCTCACAGTTTGTAGGGATTTCAGCCCATAGTTGACTGATTCCAAGAAAGAGCAACATGACACATGGGGTAGTGCAGAAGAGAAACAGTCCATGGCAGAGCAGGCAGGAGCAGCAGCAAGCCTGCCTCCTTCTCTCCTTTACATTCCATCCAGGCTATAAGCCTATTGATTGGTGCCACTCACAGTGGGACTTCCACTGTCCACAGAACTATGCTAATTCCAATCTGTGGACCAATGTTATACCACACACCCAGTCCCCATATCACATGCTTTAGATCCAGCCAGCTCCAAAAAGTCCCATCTATACGTGTATGAGGATTTGGTGAAATATTTAGATATAAGTTTCATAACATACCTTATTCTAGAAAAACTGCTATTTATTACCAAAAATGCATTTGATCATTTGTGCTAAATGTGCACAAAGATCGTTTTCCTAACACAATTATCTAATGGTATGTAATGCACAAGATGTAAATTTTCTTTTGAAACAAAACACCTCAGAGTATTTACAGATAATATTTTTTTGTTTCTGAGAACTCAGGTGATAAGAACTTAATTTTCTAAAGTTGCTAGATTCATCCATCACAGGAATGGCTAAGGTATAGTCCATATTCTGAGAGCCTGTGTGTATCACCAGTCTTTGATCTTTAGTTATGATGAGACAGGAAATTGATCAGAGCTAGAAAAAAAGAAGGCAAGGGTGGGCACCAAGGGACCCCAGTAAACACCATTGCATCCCTGCAGTATAGGAAGTATTCTCAGAACCACAGGGGGAAATGTCTGTCAGTAGAGGAGGCTGAACTCTATATCACCTCCACCAGTGTGTAAATGAGCTGCTAATGGTCACAGAAGCAAACTCATGGGGACATCTGCTTTCTCCAGTGTGGAGCTTGAGGGCTTGTGGAAGGCCCCTGATTTTCCATGGGGTTCATGGCCCCCATGACCATGAAAAGAGGACAGAATTTCATTGGTAAGTGCCATCACAACTGTGAAAATAGCCACATTGTCACAGAGGTGTCTGCATTCCTCTTGGAAGTTACCTTCCAAGTCACCTTCATTTCCTGTCAGAGATGACTACGTTTCCATTGAGAGTGCCTCTATGCGCAGATTCAGAAGCAGATATGTGCCTATTAGCAAAAGAAGATTCCCAGGAAACCAACTGAACAAAAAGTAGTGAGTGACTCATAGTAGGAACCAATACATGATTCAAAGCCAGAGGGGACAGGAGGAAGACAGCATCAGTTATGTTGACTACAAACCCAGAACATGCGCCCCACAGGAACAAAGCTGGCCTTTGGGATCCACACACAGTGGTCCCAGATCACATAGGATCTTCCTCTCCCCTTCTTCTGTGGGAGGGACCAGAGCTGACACCCAGAAAAGGCAGCACATGGTGAAAAATAAGAACATGCTGTGCGCTGGCTTCCTGCTGGGGGATGCAGAGCTGAGTCCGTCCTGCACCAGGAGATAATGATCATCTCAACACAGATTTGAGAGAAAAGCAATGATTTAGACCAGATTGGAATTCTCAAAAATGAGTTTGTTCTAATGCCTGGGAGTGACTCAAAAGCTACGAAAACTGCTCATTCAGTGATGGGGTGGGGGAGAATGATCAATGATAGCAGTTGAAGAAAAAGAAACTGCTTCTTAACTTGCCTGTCAAGCTTAGTCCAGCCACCTACAGATAGCCTTGCATGTACAGAACTATATGCAAATGGAAACTGTTAGAATAGAAATAGCAGATGAGGAATGTTGCACTCGGAAGTTTGGGATTTATTTTAAAGCCAACATCATTTGTATTTACATCCATTGACAGTGTTCTCTGTCTTTAACAAATCGCTTCTGTCTTCCCTGCCTTTCCTGTTGCTGGACAAAATACCTGTCACCCACAATGTAAAGGAGGAGAAGTCTAATTTAGTTTATGGTTGTAGGCTATTCAGTCCATGGTTAGCTGCTCCAAGGCAGGACCATCATAGTAGAAGGGCAGGGAGGAGCAAAGCTTCTCAGTTCATGGTGGCCAGAAAGCAGAGCAGGGAACAGTGCCAAAGAGGAACAGCCAGAAGCCAGACATCCACTGCACTGCCGTGCCTCCATCAGCCACTCACACACCCAGAAGTGTGCTCCACCAATGCCCCAGGTAGATCCCAAAGGCAGGCAGTTTGACCCTCCCATTTGACAGCAACACTTACTCATTTTGTTAAACTATGTTCAGCCCATAGTATTACTTAGTTCCTCCCACAAATTCAGTTCTGTGTTTGGAGGATGCACGTATATGTAAAATGATCTGTCTGCAGCGATACTATGAAAATTGGGCACAAAATACACATCATTTAATAAAAGCAACTTATAGACAGTATTAAATATTTTGAAAGCTTTGGTTATAAGATCATAAACACCAAATCTTCAATATATTTTATCTAATCATGGTGTTGATGAACAAGGCTTATGTGGGTGGCCACTACATGCCAAAATAAAAATAGAAACAGTCACTAAATAAACAGGAGAAATATATATATCTTGGTCAATTTAGACTTTTTAAGCTAAAGGTTATTTATTTAACTAGAAAAAACTATCAATATCATTGCAGCAGTATATTAGGACAGATAAGTGTATGAGCAGAATCAAGGCTGCATGTTTTAATCTTAGATCGGTATTAACAGCCACTTTGACCTTGAGTAATAATCATTCTAATGTATTTGAGCCTACTTTCTCATTTGTACTTAGCAGCTCTAAGCCTAAACATGCGTTCTCAGATTTTTAAAGTCCAGGAAGCATTGCAATTTCCTGTATTTTCTACATATTTTAATGTGGGTGTTGGGTCTTCTCCATGATGATTCAAGAAAGCAGGCAAATCCACTCACACCAAGCCTCCTACTGTATCTTTTCCTAAAGATAAACTGAACAGATGTTTGCTTGTTATAGAAGGACAATACTGTGAAATTCTGACACCTTGGTGCTTTTTTTTCTAGACAGGAATATTTAAGACTTTTGAGAGATTTGTAAGACATTGTGGCTCTATCTGAACAAAAGTGTGCCCTCTTCCTATTATCTCGGCTCCTTGGCATGACATTGCTGTAGCAGTGATCATTTAGGGGAAGGTAAATTCAATAAAGGCTCTCTGAAGGATGCCTCCCACTGTCAAAAATACGGCCGTTTTTAATGAGGCATGATCTTCTCATTCAAAGTTATATTTTACCAGCAGGATAACTGTTCTCAGTTATGTTCTGGGTTCTGCAGGTTAGCTAGCTAAGCGCAAATGTGATTGGCATGCAGAGTCCCTTAAAACTGTCAGGCCACCTTGCAATTAGGCACAATGCCATCCTAGCAGATGGCGTGCATGCTGCCAGACAGGCAGTATGTGTATCAGTATAGAGCACTCAAAGAGAATTTTGTCCTTCAGAACATCAGATGGTAGGTCTGTAGCACTGATGGCAATGGAGCATTTCACATTGCATATAAATTGTAAAAAAATAATTTTTATATATATGGCTAGATGGAGAAGCAAGGAATCATGGGAATTTCAGATTCTCAAGACTAAGAGATATCCTACAGGCAGTGAATTTCAGTGCTTCATTTATTGCTTCATTGGTTCTCCCAACAAATATTGAACATCCTTGATGAGTTAGCCACTGTCTGCCTTTCTGTGCAGCCATTGGACCATGCCATTGACTGCCCCAGGTTTAACCATATCCACTAATAACTCACTAGTGCAATGTTCATCCATATCACTCTCCTCCAAATATATTTAGCTTTGACTGTACTCTTTAAACTACAGTATTAAAATCCAGGTTCATCGCTCTACCTGTAATTGGCCCAACATACAGTTCAATCAATGCAAAGGTTTTCACTAGAATTGCACCGTTGCTTGGTACATTCTCTTAAGACATGAACATGACTTGTTATTACAGATTATCATCTCCTAACTTCCTTCCAATTTTTAATTTAGTTTAACTTCCTTACTACATATTTGCAGCACATAAAGTTCACATTCATCTTCCTTAATGGCCTCAGCTCTCCAATTAAGATACAGATTGGAAGACAGGATCAATAAATAGAACCCAACAGTCTGTTGCATTCAAGAAACTCATCAAATCCAAAAAAGATTCATAGGCTAAAAATCATTTATTTTTTGTAAAGTTTAGCAGCCTTTACAATTCTAGGAGAGAAAATAAAAATTTTTGCTATTAAAAACATTCCTTTTGTGATCTTGTGTGGTGATGTAATATGAAGAACAGCTGTTTGAGAGTCAGGCATGACTTAAGTAGCAGAACTTTCATTGACTGCTTTGGTGTCTTGGGAGCAGCTAGTCAGCCGTTCCAAAGTTCATGGCCTTAGTTATAGAGGGGAGATGAATCTATATATATGATAGGTCTATTTTGTCACTTTACAAACATTTTGTAACTGCTCTGTGGAAGCCAAAGTGCTAGCACATACTGCAGTGTCAGAAATGAATGGTACCCTCCAGTGTGCCCAGACTGCCTTCACCTAGTAATCACCAAGTTCAGAAGGTGATAATTAATACATAGCTTGCAACACACTTGAATAGAAGAAAAAAACCAGTCAACTAGCCTTGTGGTGCCCGGTACAGAATGTCAGCTGCCTGCAAGGCAGGCGGGCGCCCATCTCTGCCTTTCAGCAGAGCCTAGCTCATTGTCATCAATGTCAGGCAAACCCACTGTGAATTAGCGAATTGCACCAATAGCAAGTTAAGAAAAACATAATTAAAACAATCAGGGACACTGTGGCATGATATATACAACGATCATTTATTTTGCCAGGTATAATTTCACTTTCTTTACTGAGTAATATTTCATAACACACTAATGAATGCACTCTTGTCTCTTGGGCCCAAGTAATGAAATCTCAGTAATCTGAGACTTCAGCATGAGTTTTGTATAAAACCACCCCAACAAGTGAGGGGAGATCCCTTAGGGTGCACATAGGATGGCTGGGTTGAGGGGAACAGCATGAATATCAGTGAAAACTCATCCCATGTCAAGAGTTGAGGCATAAGGCACAGTATTCAGAGGACCCTGCTTCTGGTTCAGTCTAGCACTGTTTCTGCTTTGAAAAATCGGCATCACTATTTTTTCAAAGGGAATAGTCAGCCAGACATGATATTGCACACCTGTGGGCACAGGACTCTGTGAGCCTGAGACAAGAGGACCAGCCTGAGTCTGAGGCCAGCCTGGAATAGATAAGGAGACTCTGTCTCGAAGAACAAAGTTAATCAATAAAGGAATAAGCAAAGAAATAGTAGTGTTTTATGGTGAGCAACAGTATTTTTCTATTTCTATCAATGAGTCTCTCTTCCTCAAACACAGGAAAACTGAAAAGCTTGGAGTTAGTTTTTTCTCCTCTCTGTATTCACTCACTATTCCTTATAATTTTATTTTCTTAACTTTATTGTGATATCATTGAAAAGTAAGGATCTTTATATATTTATGGTATTACAATGTGATATTTTGATTTGTACATACATTGTGAAATAGTCCCATGAATGATCTAGTTAGCATATCCATCAATTCACTTAGTAACTACTTCCTTCTTTCTTTCTTTGCTTCGCTTCCTTCCTTTCTTTCTGTCTTCTTGCTTTTCCTTTCTTCTTTCCTCCCTTTCTTCCTTCCTTATTTTCTTCTTTCCCTCCCCTCTCTCCTTCACTCCCTCGCTCCTTCCCATCTTTTCTTCTTTGGGAGTACCACTGAAGCCCCCTCCACTTTTGCCTCATATTTTGACTCTACAATGCAGTAGTATTAGTCATTGTAGCCATGTTGTATGTCAGATTTTCAGAACTTTTTCTTCCTCAGTAATTGGAACCTGCACCCTTGGACCAACATCACCCTTTTGTTGATGGGAATACAACTTGGGAGACATATAACACAGCCCAGTAACCTCTTTTCTGAGGCTGCATACAAAGGAAACAAAGTCAGGATCTCAGAGAGATATCTGCTCTCCTGCTGATGGAGACTCTCTCCTTAACCCATGTGGAATCATCCCAGGTAACTATTAAGAGATGGATGAATAACAAAAATATCACACACACACACACAGTGGAGTACGAATTACTGTTTAAAATAAAAATAATTCTTGCCATCTGTGGCAACATGGGTGAACCACAATTTTTTTAAAGACCACAACAACGGTTCATTAATCAGAACTCCCACCTGTGTTTCTATTGCCCCCTACCTCAAATTCCAGCTTTGCCTTCTGCTATTTCCCTCCAGCCCCACTCATGTTTTACCAGAATAATCATGAAACATTCTCATGCACACCCCAGCTCTAGCCCCAAACTCTTCAGTTGTTCCCCCAAAGCCAGAAACATCAGCCATATTCCAAAACCTCTGCTCCCGGGTTGGACTGGGAGCGTGTTGTCTAATTTCCCCTCCCCACCTCAGCAACCTGGTCTTTAAACCCGAATGTATCACTGGCAATTAAATCTCTTCAACCTCCATTTTCCCACCATTCACCTGAGCTGAGACCTCCATTACCCCATTTTGTTCTTGTTGCTTAATTTTCAATTTGCTCTTCAACCCTCCGAAATGACTCAGTTGGTCCAGGGAATTGCTGAACACAGGAGACAGGGCTCCCTCCTCCTCTTGGCTTGATAGGTGCTGTTGGTGGCCTTAGACCTTGCTGAATCCATTCTCTGTGATGGCCCTGCCTGTGCCATCTCTGTGACACGTGTTCCTCTGGGCTCTCAGAACTCTCTGATCACCTGGTCCCAGCCTACCTGCCTGCTTTCCTTCTTCCTATTTTTTTTTTTCTGGTCCTGGGGATTGAACTCATGATCTTGTCCTTGCGGGGCAGTTGCTTATTACACTGCTGAGCTAAATCTCCAGCCCCTGTTTTCTTTATATATTATTTCCCCCCAGGATTTTGTAATTATGATTTTGCTCTTTTTTTTCTC
>PVLA01002968.1:117674-237072 GCA_004027455.1 Hydrochoerus hydrochaeris
TCCCTTCCCTTCCCTTCCCTTCCCTTCCCTTCCCTTCCCTTCCCTTCCCTTCCCTTCCCTTCCCTTCCCTCTCTCTTCTTCCTCTTCCTCCTTTTGTTCCTCCTCCTTCCTCTCTCTCTCTCTCTCTCCCCCCCGTCTCTCAAATAGAGGCTCCTAAATTGGCTTTTCTTTCAAACTGTACTGACCTGTCCTATTTTAGTGTACCTATCTTTCTTCCCCACTAGACCTCACTAAGCATCTTGTCTTAAGGTCATTGACACCCATAGCGTTTCTTCCAGTGCCTGAGACACAGTAGACACACGATGTTTGCTATGTGAATTAACAAGAAACTCTACTATAGCATTTTTCACTCTGCTATGGAACTCCCATGCTAAAAGAGTGTATAGTCTTTCATCACACGTGACTTGGCTCTGAATGTCAATTCTGGACAATATATTTGGTTCCTGGTTGAATCTATTCATATCTTCAGTGAGGCAGCATCTGGCAAGACAGAGGAAGCTTACAGCAGCAAGAAGTAAAAACCCAACCTGCTCCTGAGTAGCTATTTTGCACACTATTGTCTTGGATGCACCGCCTCACCATTTAACATTTGAACTTTCAACGGCTGAGATTTGTAACATGGGAGCTTAATTAGGCAACAAGACAGGGTAGCATTCTGTTACCCTGAGATTACACACACCTAGGGTGTGCTAGAAAGAATCAGAGAAATCCACAGTGTCTTCAGAGACCTGAGAAGGGCGTTATCTTCCTACCACATGTGGGACAGTGTTGTAGGAGACGAAACTCACAAGACAGATAGATGATGTCCTGTGTGAAATGCAATGGAAAAATGGAGCCAAGAGAATTCTAAACATGTTTTCTGTTCCAGTGTCCCTAATTGTCAATAGTGGGCTGCATTCACAAAGAATAGCAAACATTTTTAAATAGAGAAAAGAATGGACATCTCTAGACAGGTTTAATCCAGGGACCATAAAATTCTAGACTGACATCACATCCTTGAATTCTAATTCCTATTCCACCTTTAATGTGCTATTTACTCCTCCCTATTCATGCAAAGTACCTATGTCTTTACTTGTGAAAGCAGAAAAGTGTGTAGGAACCACTAGAGATTCCTCTCATAAAATGATGTTTCTAATCATGGTAGTTCTCATCCTGTCTCAGAGTACTCCAGCCCAGTGAGCTCAGCATGAGACCCTCATGGTCTCATAAGAACACAGCACATCTCTACCTGACCAGTGGGGCTGGATCTCTGCTTCACCTTTCTCACTCTATTTTATCACTGTGCATATCAAGTACATGCCAGGAAGCCAGCATGAGGAGTTTGTCCTGGAGGTTAAGTGGCACATGTCGCCCCCTCTGGAGCCAGGAAGCAATGCTCGATGTAAGGACCAGAGCTCCTCCAGGAGAACCAACGGCTCAAACAGCAACACACAGGAGAAAACACAATGCCTCAACGCCTCCCTTCTCCTTCTCCTTCTCCTTCTCCTTCTCCTTCTCCTTCTCCTTCTCCTTCTCCTTCTCCTTCTCCTTCTCCTTCTCCACGTCTCTATTTATGCTGGCAGCTTTCCTCAGGTGGAACATCTACACTCAGCACCATGGTGATTTATTTCAGCTGGCGTTAAGTTGACCAGTTTTTAATCCGTAACACTGCCTGAAGTCAGCCAAGCAAGCAAGTTGTTAGGCAAAGGAGTTTCAGTTTACATGGACCTCCAGAGTATATAAATAAATGCACTGCATTTATTTAAAAACCACCACTGGTTGTTTTTTTCCTCTCCCAGCAGGAGAAGTGGCTCCACTGACCTTAGCTTCCTTCATCCTGACACTTGTTTTTCTTCATCCTCCACCATCCCCTCTCCAAAGTTTCAAGAGTTGTGCTGGACATAGCAAGGACAAGATATGGTACCCAAGGCCACACCTCCAGGAGCCACCCAGACACATCCACAATGTGTTCCATTAGTCCCAAGGCAGAGTCTAAGTAAATCAAGTTGACGCTGTCAAGCTGAACCATCACACGTGAGTTCCTCACACTGCACGGATCCTTTCTTAGATGTTACCCTACTGAAACTGAGGATCTAGCAGAGCAATTACTTTGGATTGGAGCTCACTTCATATCCATTGGTTGCATGAACACTAGGATCTGGTGATCCCAGGTTCTAAGAAGATAATACCAAGGTTGGTGTTCCAGAAAAGCTGACAACAGCCACGTCGGCAAAACAGGTCATAATCCGAGGCACAAAGTCAGAGAAAGTTGAACAACCCAAGAGGGAGGAGGTATGGAACTGCTACTATGTTGTATCAGATGATCAGGACGGATCCTTCTGAGGAAGTGGTCACAGAACAAAGTGTTAAGGAAACAGCAAATTAACTGTGGTGCACCTGACATCTGTCTTCCCGCCACCACCATTCTGCACCCCATTGGCCCCTCAGCAACATCTCAGCTCCCAACACAAAGCCTTGATCTCAGCAGCCCATCCAATTTCCCTCCCTCTCTCTACTCTTGGGAAGCTCCCTATGGAAAACTCTGTGACCATGACAGAATCTATGAAGGTTAGCCTTGGGTGTTGAGAAAGGACCATTTAAAAGCTAAGAATCTCTTTTGTCTGCAAAGCATGACTTTCAAATTGAAGCCTAGCTAAAGAGAACAGGAAAGTCCCCATTCAATGTAAAATTCAGCTGGCTGAATTTATTCTTACATGGTATCTACTCTCTCCTGCTTTGCAGCAACCTGTTAACTCAGCCTGAGAAAGATGGGATGGATAGGAATACAATTTCAGGGGCAAGTGAAAATACATCTGTTTACCATTGGCACAAATTTTCCCCATTAGTCTACAGATGTCTACAAAGATTCAGCTAGAGACAAGTACTGCCACGACTGTCTTCAACAGGGGTATTTGGTTCTCCTGTAGGACAGTGGGGCAAAAGGCAGTCAAGGAGTTGGAGGTCAATGTTGTCCTGAATCACACGGAAGCTATGAGTCACCTCCACACTGTGGGCAGTGCAGGGTGAGCTAATTCTCACCTGCATGAGCACAGCCTTTAGACTGTCACTCCTGGCTAACCATGGTAGAACCCATTTGTCTCAGATGCAAACGAGCTAGTCAGTCCCTGCCAACTGTCCCCAACTTTTGCTATCTGTGCACAAGCAGATCCTGATGCCTTGGAGATTTGGGATGCCCCTTGGGATAATTTTAAACTCCAGGTAACCCACCGTGGTTCAGGCTAAGATCATGCCTCTGTCTTTGGTAACAGGAGACTTCACTGAGCTGAGTTATACCTCAGTTTATTTGGATTTATTCTTCCTATGACTCATTGAGTTTCTTGGCTGCAAACTCTAACCTTTCATAAATTGTTAAAAAAAATTATTCATTACTGCTGCAAATATTGTCCCTCCTCCCTTTCTCCCTTTGGTAATGCTGTTCGTGGCAGGTTATCTCTAGCAAACAAACTATGAAAGTGCTTCTCTTTTTGCTCTGTATGTGACAAATTATTCAAATCATTTTTCCACCCATTACTTGGGTTTTCACATGCATGGTGTATGCTATTTACCTCACTCGAACTACCTTAAATGAAATTACTTTTAGAAGATTTTTATTTTCTCTCCAAAATTTTCCTAGTACTTTTGAAGCAATATTTGTCCCTAGCTGAATTTTGAAGCTTAATCCTTTTTCTAGGTCTTTAAACGTTTTACACATTTTCTTTCCAAGTGAATTTTGGATTTGGTGATGTCAGACTCCTCTTAGGTAGAGTTTATTTTTCAAGAATGGATTTGTTGTCCTCTGCCCAGCTGTGCCACAGTCTCAGTCCTGGTCCTCTCTGTTTATCATCATCAGTGCCATCTCACACCTGTGAATTTGTTCTCACCTGGTTTTATTCAAAGCCCACACCAAGTAGCCGCGGCCTGGGGCACTGGAGATCCAGGCTGCACCATAAGCATGTGGCCCCCAAGACCTAGATTTCCGAAGCAAGAAAATGAGCAGATTTTTATTGCCCACTGTAGTGGGTTGAAGCTTCTGTCTGTTTCCGGAGCCCACTCCATCCCTGCCCCCTTTTGTGCCCTGGGGAAGCTCCTGTGGCCGCGCTCCCGATGAGAGCCCCACTTCGTCTTGTTTGGCTGCTCTTTCTTTTCTCTAGAATCCGGCCAGACATTGAAAATAACATCCATCGTTGTGCATCCAGAATTTGAGGTGGTTTTACAGATTGAGTCTTTCAGGACACCTGGCCGATGACATTGTAGGAGTTGCAATCAGGAGAAATTACTGTAATTGTTTTCCATGAGGATCCCTGTGAGTTTCCCACTGGTAGAAACACACTGATAGCATCAATTTTTCAAGATGGACAGAATAAGGAACTAATGTCCCAGTGGGTGATAGTTGCCTTTTGTGACTCACTATGCTTTTAAACACATCTCAGAACTGGATCACAGGAGACAACAGTCGTCCCCTACATAAACACTAGGCTATAAAGAACACTAGTGCTTGATGATTGAGTGAAGTAATCAATTTGACTTAATCTTAACAATATCCATTTTTGTTTATTTGATTTCTAAAAGAAAAAAAAAACTGAAGCTCAAAATGAAAATAAGCAGTTCTTTCCAGCACAGAGACCTTGCATCTCACTCAGGGAAGCTGTAAAACCAATTCTGTCAAAATCTAACATTGATTCTCCTTTGCTTCTCAGAACATAGGCTCCCCAAATGCTTTCCCAGGACTTGATTTGTACACAGAAGATCATGATACTTCCTGGCCTCCAGAATTGTTTGAGCCAATTCCTCATAATAAATCTCTTCCTGTTGAGTATGATGACACAGCCTGTAATCCCAGCACTCTGGAAGATGGAGTTAGGAGGATCCTGAACTCAAGCCCAGCACTGGTGATTTTTGTGAGACCTTGCCTCAAAATAAAAAATAATAAAGGCTTAGGATGTAGCTCAATATGAAGGTCTTGGCTTCATTCCTCAGTTAACCTCTGTCTCTCTCTGTCTCTCTCTGTCTCTCTCTCTCTCTCTCTCTCTCTCTCTCCTTCCTCTTTCTGTGTATCTTTACATATCCTGTTGGTTCTCTTTCTCTGGAGAATCCTAACAAACAGTTCTCCATGAAAATATTGAGGGAAATGTATAAAGTTCAGCAAGGAGACATATGATAAATAGCTAAGCTTGAGAAATAAAAATTCAGCATAGGAGAAACCCCCAGAGTCAAAAGGGGGACTCAGGAGACAAAAGCCACCTTGCTGGGTGCCCATGCCTCTCCAGGTCCTTTAGATTTAGGACTGAGGCAGGGACCAGAAGTGACTGAGGGCAGCAGGATGCAACCCTTTCCCCCAGAGCATGGCTCGTGGACTCTCCTCTTCAGGCTGTGTGTGCCTTTGCCTGTGTTTGTGAATGTGTATACCTGTGCCGGGATACTTGGGAAACTGAGTCCCTGGTCTTAATTTTACTCTATCATGGAATTCAGCAACTTCTTGCAAGCCAGGAGTAGGCCCCTCTGGGAAGTTTGATAGTGTAGTATCGGTGCCTCAAGTTCCCAAGCTCTCTGGTGCCATTTGAAAAGCCAGATCTTTCTCAGCAGCTCTGTCTTGTCTGTTTGTTTACTCTTCCCAGCCACCAGATCAGATTCTGCTCCACCCTTTGTTTTCTGAAAAGGAGAGAGAATACTCATCAGCTCTGTCTTCAAAATGCTTAACAAATGACTACAACTGCCCATAATCAACTTGAAAGACAGAAGAAACTGAGTGGTTTGGGTCAATCTGCACTTTTCTGAATTCCTTCCATGGAACCATGATTCTGCTCTGTGTGGATTTGTGAAAGTGAATTGGGTCAAGTTTTTCTCTTTAGGCAGCATTAATACTTGGAGACCTACAAAGCTTCGGTCTGAATAATGAAAAGCGTGCAATCAAAACGTCTGTCTGCTCCGCACTATCTGCTCCGCAGACCCACTGAGCTTGGGGCTGATGATGGAGCAGATCAAAGGACGTGGAGACAGGCATACCCTGATGGAGTCAGGGAATGGTGACATGAAAGGAGATGTCAGGACAGGGGTGGGTAAGTGGCCAGGTGTGTATGGGGAAGCAGGTACCTTTCGGGGAGCCCAGAAGGGGCAGCTTAGTGGTAGGGAGAGCACTGTCCCATTTCACCTTGGTGGCACAGTCCAGAATAGCATTTCTGACTTCCTTTCTTTTTTTCCTCTTTTCTTTTCTCTCTCTCTCTCTCTCTCTCTCTCTCTTTCTCCTTCCTTCCTTCCTTCCTTCCTTCCTTCCTTCCTTCCTTCCTTCCTTCCTTCCTTGGAATCAGCCACTGAAGTTTGGTTGACTTGAGCCACTACTGGAAGGGGCAAAGCTGGGCCAGGCTGGGTCCCCACACCCATTTTACTCTTAGCATACAGGCCACTGCCCTGAAGACGTGGTGCCATGCAGCAAGAGGAGAGGATGAACTCTGAAGGTGTCCCAGCATGATCTTGGCAAGAATATGCTTCCAGGAGGTCAGAGGTCAGTGCTTGGGCTCTGCCTGCTACAAGGCAACTGGGATCAGTGTGCAGAATGGAATCAACCTCCCATCTGCTAACTAACGACAGCCACAGAACACCAAATGCAGTTGGGTGCCGATGCCACTTCCCCTGAGACGCAAAGATCACAGATGCCGCAGGCCAATTCAGCATCTCTGTTCTGCAGCCTATGTGGTATTAATGATAGGACAACACACAACTGAGACCCAGCACAGTGACACAATTTGTCTCAGGCTGCATAGCTAATTAATGGCAGAGTTGAGACCCATCGCGTGACCTCCTTAGTTTAAATGAACTGCAAAGCTTTGCAGGTGTTTCAAATAAGCACATCCCTGGCCTTTGATGACCTTGTATGGTTAATCCAGAAACATTCACTTGCTTTAGGTACATACTAAGGGCACGTATGCACTGACACCTTCTTCCTTCCATCTGTAAGGCCTTGGTTCTAGATGTCAGACTCTGCAGCTGTTCAAGTCCTTCATGCAAATTGGTGCCGTATCTGCACATCATCTTTGCACCTTCCCCATATACTTTAAATCATCTCAAGATTACAGTGCCTGATACAAGGTAAATGCTATGGAAATCATTGTTACAGTGAACTTTCAGGGAGCTGGTCTACCCACAATGACAGGAAATAGTTCCTACTGCTAAGTTCCCACTGAGTGCCCCACGCTTCCCCTCCTAAGGGGCATTTGATGCTACCACCCAGCAAGGAAGGCTTGGCTGCACTTTCTGCAGCTAAGGGATCTCTCTCCAAGAACAAGGTCGCAAAGTAGCGGGAAAGGTCATTCACACAGTCCACGGTGTGGATTAGTATCTCTCCACCTCTCTGGTCCCAATGCCAACAATGAGAAAGAGTTTGAGAAAATCAAAGAGCTCCCACTTCCTTACTTTCCAAAGTGTCTCCAGCTTCACCAGGCCTTGTGCACTTAGCACTTTCTGCTTATACATATGACATCTGTGGAAACCCTGTAATACCTAGACTACAGTATCTGAAGTAGTACTCTACACTGTAGTCTTCTGGGATCATTGCACAAAGTATTTTGATTTAGCACCACAGCTGCAGAGACAAAATATAGGCAGAATCCTTGAGCTCCCAGGCTTGAGCCTGGCATGTGTTTTATCTAAGCACCTGTGCACACAGCATGATCACTTTGTCCATGCCAGTAAACACCTAAGTCTCCTCACTGTGATGTGTTTGTGAATAAGACCTTTCTTTGGTTGTGATTACAAAAAAGGAGAGTAGGTTTGCATCTATGAATAATCACTATGTTTTTGAATGCCAATGCCAGTGTGAAGCACTTTCATTCATTCATTGGGTTTTATTGAATATCAATGGCATGCTTTTACCCAATTAATTTTTCACCACATAATCCTACCCTTGTTTCTCCTACTAAATAGCATTTGATGCTATGACCCAGTATATGCAGGTAATCATGAGCAGTCTTCCTTGCAGATTCCAGCACTGAAAGCACCCTTCCGTTTAGGGGAGAATGGGACTAGATTCCATTTCAGCCAGTCAGCCCCACTGGAAGCAGGAGTAGAGGCGATGCTTTTCCCTTCTTCCAACTGTCCTTTGTGAGATGAAGCTGCAGGAATGGAAATTAGCTGCTCCTGGCTTGAGAATCTTCCCAACCCATCCTTTCAAAGACCAGTCCTGGACGTGCTGAGACACCCACAATGAGATCCGCACGGCTGGCTGACCACCTCCTTCAATAGAAAGGCTTTCAGAGCGGGCTCTGAGGTCCTGAGAAAGACTCTTCTGGAAGGAAGGGCTGAGCCCGGGACCCAGAACTGCTTGGGACACAAAGTGACTGCTCTCGGCCAGATGTCAGGAGACTCTGAAGCATGAAAAATGTGGTGAATTTAAAAATCATGTTTGCCTAGGGGGTGGGGAAAGGAGAAAGAGAGGAGAAAGGAAAGAGGAGGTATTTGTAATATAAAGACTACCTCCAGCCTCTTCCACTCAGGGTAATCCTGCAAATGCCTCTCTACTGGACACTAGAGGATGGCAGGTGCCAATAACCCTTTACTCCTAGAAAATAAACTCCACGCGGTTAGTAAATGTCAAGCTAAAAAATCAGCTGAATAAATGCATGGCCAGGCTGGGCAGCTCGATGGATATCCGCTCTGGGAGACCCAGGTATGATCAGCTTGCTGAGATCCAAGGAATCAGTCTTCACTTCGAAAAGCCCCCATGACTCTGGGAGCAGCAAATCGATTCGAGGCCACCTTTTGTCCAAGTGATGCTATCACTGTGGCTGTAATTTATGCAAAGAAATTCTGCCATGCAGGATGATTAAATTATAGTACACGATGCAGGGTTTCTACTGCGTGTACCCCCGCCTCTTGGGCTCTCGCTTTTATCTGTGTGAAGATCAGGCCTGGGAAAATCTGGTTCGCATGGTTTTGGAGCTGCAAAATAGAACATTTCCACATGTTCCTCAGTATTGTTGAAGTGCAGAAAGCCAGGCCACTGCCGTAGCTCCAACTGTGCCTCAGAGATAGAGGCTGCCTGCTTACAAAAGAAAAAACAGCCAAAAGGGGCTTTTCCTGAGATTCGTAGGAAAGGGTGCAGAGCAAGCTGCTTCGCTCAAAATAAAAGCACTGCGATTTAGCTCCACAAACACAGAGGTCCCCAGAAAGGGCAGCATGAGCCGCAGACACACAGGTGAAGGTCTCCAGCGGTGTACACCACCTCCTGCCTGTGGCTGTCACTCACACGAAGCTCCATCCCCTTTCCACGGCAGACACCATCTTCCTGTGCTCTTGGGTTAGCGAGCGTGGGCTGAGCCTGCAGCCAAGCTCTTTTCTCCTTCTCGCCCTCTCTCCCCAGTGATGCATTCTTCAGCAGCCTCCTTCAGGCTGAGTCAGGTGGGCTGAGACAGGACTATGCAAGGGGAAAACCGGAGAATTCACAAAGCCTGTGTCATCCACAGCCCCGGGGCCCTTTCGAGGACCTTGTGAGGACAACCAGTGCACCCAATCTAAAAAGCATGGCTAAGTGGAATTTTAATGGCTATTTGCTATCTAGAATGTTTAAATGGTGCACTGTCCATGTGAGCTTGATGGATTCCTAGCGTGACTGTCAGATGACTGTCTCCACCACCTCTCTCTCTCTGTCTCTCTCTCTGTCTCTCTCTCTCTCTCTCTCTCTCTCTCTCTCTCTTGCCAAATGAATGGTGCTCATGAAACATATCTGCAGAGAATGCTGGACATGGCAGGTTGTGGGCTTTGGTGGCCCCCGTCTCAGGGGCCACTGGGGCTATGTGGCTCCTCCCTTATTCTTCTGTACCTCCCTTACTCCTCTGCAGCCCTGAGTCATCCTCTGCCCCGGGAGGCTAACAAAGACCTCGCCTCCTGCAGAGCAGGGCTGGGGGAAGCAGCCTCAGGACTCTGGAGCTAGGGGTTCAGAGAGTCTGGAGAGATAATAACCCTAGATTGATCCTTCAACAAGGGGTGACCTGCAAGGCCCTGGGTCACGCCTGCTATCTATTATGTCAGGATGGAGGAGGATGGAGGTGCATGTGCACGTGTGCACACGTGTGTGTGTTTGAACCATATCAATTCATGCGGAAACCCTAGGAAACATGTGCCAGACATAAAGAGTGCTTTGCTAACTAACAGAATGGGAACAAACAAAATATTCCTGGAGCTGGGACTACTGGCTTCATCCTCTCTCCCACTGACACATGTATACACACACAACACACACACACACACACACACGTGTGCCAAGGTATAAAAAAATCTATGTCCCAAGGAAAAGCTGACTGTGAGCCATGTAATTTGCAATTCAAACCAAAGTCTAAGTGGAGAGGCTGTGTGATCTTCAGACAGGAGGTCTCTTCCCAAATGGCCCCATATTTGCAGGACCATGGCATGCATTTGGATTTGATTGAGGGGCTCAGTGATACCGTTTCCGCTGCCGCAGCAGAAGCTGGAGGCTGCGGGGGCTGGGGATGAGTGTGCTCCGGCTTTCCTCTCGCCCACCTGGGTGTGTGATGACACCAGTGATTTGTCCCTTTGGGCCCAGACTTCTGTCTCAGAAATTGTCACCAGCACTGCAAGGAAGCCCAGGATCAGACCGGTTCTGAGCCGCTGTGGCAAAATGGGCAGGCAGGGGCCCCCACTTCCCAGCCCGTTGCCATGATTTTCCTCTTGAAGTCTCCTGAATTCCTCCTGTCCTTCCGCAGGCTCGCACGGCAATCATGTGCACAGATCAGCTTTCTTCTCCGTCCTTGATTATCTGCCATCAGAGGGGGGAAAATAACACTGAGGATGCAGGCAAGGAAAAAGATAGCAGTGGAATTACTTAATGGGAAGCAAACAGCTGTAAGACAGTCTGTGCTGTAGGAGCGTATCATAGACATAGATGTGCGTTTAGGTGTATGTACCCATCTACCAAAAACCCCGGAAAACTCCAGACCAACACAATTACTGCCTTTACCTTTTGATGATTAATAAATTCTTTGTTTTATCCTTCCCCAATTTTTGAATTTTTTCCAAAATAAAATATAAAGATTATTATTGCTTTCACAAGTAAAAAAAAATTGCTTAAAGAAGACAGTAAAAAGACTATACTGTATTTCTTTCTTCTTTCTTTCTTTCTTTCTTTCTTTTATTTATTTATTTATTTATTGGCAGCTACCATAAAAACTTGCAAAGATTTCACATAAAGTTTCAGTCAAGGAACACAGTGTTCTCAGTGGAAATTCCTGGCTCCTTATTTTATTTATTGCAGTTTTTATTATTTAACTTAATCCCTCTTCTGAGCTGGGAAGGTGCCTGCAGCCTATACTGCTACTTGATTCCCTATATCTGCACGTCCCTTCTTTTTATTGCAGTAGAGACCCTGTATGAGTCAATTTCTTATTGCTGAGGCACAATCACAAACACCCACAAATTAAAGGAGGAGAGGTTTATTTAGGCTCACAGTTTGTAGAGGTTTCAGCCCACAGCCAGCTGGCTCCAAGGCAGGGTGGCCCATGGCAGAGGGGCCCAGTGGAGGAGAGATGCTTATGGTGAGGCAAACAGGAAGCAGAGAGGAAATGCCAGAGAAGGAGACAAACCAATCCAGCCACACTCCTGTGACCTGCCTTTTCTGATCAGACTCTGCCTCCTTACAGCAAATCAGCTCTGAATCCCCATAAACCAACCACCTTCCAAAGGCCCTGCCTTTGAGTGCATGAGGCTGTGGGGGGACATCTAGATGTAAGCAACAACAGACCCAGGAAGTAACTGGGCACAGACCCCCAGAATTATAGACCTCCCCACCCCATGCAGCTGGGTGTGGCAGCATGGCTGTGTCTCAGCCCAGTGGGTATGAGTTGACCTTCTATGTGTAGGTTTCACACCTGTGATGTTGGAAGAGGCAGGTCATCAGGTCTTTCTCATGTCTGAAATCCAAGCAAAGAGGAATGGCATTTATAAAAATGCCCAGCACAGTCACCCTGTGGGTCCCTGCACAGAGGACTTTCCTGCCAGCCTAGCCAGACTGGAGGCTGGAATTGCAACTGAGGAGGAGGCTGAGACCAAGGCCTCTGCTGCCCTAACAGGGAATTAGGAGAAGCACTTGGGTCTCACTGTACATCACTTCTCAGACCTTGGGTCCAGAGAGTCAGACTTAGCCTCTTAGTAACCTGAGGGATTCCGCTCTTCCTCTCTTCGTGTCCTTCCCTGGCTTCCCCGTTGCTCTTTGCTTCTGTCCATCATGCCATGAGCACCTGTCTTCCGCCAGGCCCCTCTGCCATGCTGCCCTAGCTTGGATCCAGCCAACCACGCACTGAGAGGGATTATACGGACCTGAGAGGTGTCCTCCACTCCACCTCCAGGACATGTGCCTGTAACTGGGTCACCTCTGCAAGTCCTGCCCAAGTCACTGCAGGTGTTTAGAGTAAGGCGAGGGTAACTTCCCTTTCAACATCAGGTGGCCCGGGTGCTGTCCCTGGCTGTCCGGTACCTGAGGAAAGGTGCCCACATTTGATTCTCTAGAGGAGCCCAGAGATCTTCTGTACCAGGTTGGATCCCTGCCCACCATCACTAACAATGTCAAAGCCAATTTCCTGTCTGAATCTCTTGCCTTGGCTTCCCAGGAAGGGCAATCACAGTCTGCTCCACATCCCCTTTGGCTTCACCACCAATCAGGATATGTGCAGAGGCTTTAAACACCATCCTGCCGAGTCTGGAGTCCATTTTTCCCCGATGAGGCCTATTCAGTCGAGGCCTGAGCCGTGTCCTTGCTTCTCATCTCTCCTGCCAGAGCCTTCAGAGTCACCTGTGCTTCCCAAGCGTGCAGGTTTCCCGGCCCTTCCCCTGGATATTCAGGCAGGTGACTTGCTCAATTTCCTGAGAGTCGGCATGCTCAGAGACCTGTTTTTAATTTTTCCAGCCTTCTTTGGGTCACGGTGATCAGAGAGATGGTGTTTTTGTTTTTGCTTTTATTTTGTCATCTAGATAATCCTTGCCCTGAGCTACATTCCCAGCATGCACACACACACACACACACACACACACACACACACACACACGCACATGCATGTGCCTTTTTTAATTTTTTTTTTTTTTTTTTATTTTTAAAAAAGATTTCACAAAGTTCCAGCTGAATTGCTCATGCTGGGCTGGAACTTATGACCCTCCTGCCTCAGCTTCCCAGAGTACAGAGACTACAGGAGTGAGCCACCACATTGGACATGAGTTCTCTTTGAGGGCACAAATGCTCTAACAATGGAACTCTGCCTCACTCCAGCAGCTGCTGCTTCCCTGTTCCTCAGACGCTTCCCATGCAGGGGACATGGCAGCTGGAAGTCCCTGTTAGGGCTCTCGTGTCATCCTCAGCCCACTTTCCACTTTAGGAGGCGCTGGGTTTGCACAAACTGACCACATGCGTACAAGCGGTGGGCTCCCCTGTCCACCCTGGACCCTGTGGCAGCGCCTCTGTCCCTCCGATCCTTCCACGCAGACCGGCTCTAGACAAAGCCTTCATTTCTTGGAATCACACACGGAGGTGGGCTTTGGTGTCACTTTCCACACCCTTCCCTCTCTGAGCAGAAGGAGGAGAAGCCCACTGAAACGCACAGGGCTGTGCCTTGTCATTGTTTCTTTGGGCTGAGTGAGACCTGATGGCAGCGTCCCTTTCACTCCCACCCACTGGCTGCTCCTCCTGGATAAGAAAATATTCCAGGGCACTGGTGTGATCTGAATGTCCAAGAAGAGCCCCGTGTTCTTCAGCACGAGGGGTCCCAGGGCTGTGCTCTCTGTCCCCACGGACAGGGGCCTCTGAGGTGAACCTGGGCACTGGAACCATTTGTCACCATCCCCTTGGGCATCATGTGGCCTCTGAGTGTGTGGGATGCTTGTTTAAAGAACTCACAAACCACAGCCACAGAGCACACTCAACAAGCAGCCACCCCACCGCTCAGAGACGTCACTCCCGACCCCTGGTCGGACACTTTCATCCTGGAAACTCCGCGCCCCTGCGGCTTCCTCCACTCAGTAAATCCCGGCTCTCAAAAACGCCCCTCCATGGATCTCTAGTTTGGTGTACACTTCGGCTTTTGGTCTTATAATGAAAAATCCTTAGCAATGCTCTTGGGCAAGACAGGGCGTAGTTTTGCCACGAAAAGGAGAAAAAGACACCTCAAAAACACTCAGGAAGCTGTGTCACAAATGATATCATTAGCACTGTTTCCACACTCAGTCAGTAGGTTCTCAGGAAAGACCCAAGATTGTAAAAACAGATCTTTCCTTTCCCTCAGCTGCGATGGTAGAGGCAAACACAGATGTGGAAATAACCAGAGGGACATACAGCATCAATGAGTCCTATCAGGCAGCAGCAGCTTCAAGGCCCTGAAGGCTGGGTGGGTAACCTCTCACCCCAGGGATAAGGGTGCTGGTTTCACAGACGTTGCTTCCCAGAGCCTGCAGGGAACTCTCCCACTGTGAGAGTTGGGTGTCATCAGATCTTCTTACTTATAAAAATTCTCCCCCACATTATATCTAAATGACTCCTTGGATAGCCCTTGGCCTTTCTGCACACAGGTCTCAGTTGGAGCCAAGCTCAGGCAATGAAAGGTATGTAATAAGGACAATAAAGCTGTTATGATTTGGGGTGGCCTGGAAACTGGGGAGATGCTGGAAGAGACGAGAAATCATTCCAGCCTCAGAGCAGACTAAGCAGGAAATAGAAAACAGCACAAGACACCAAGGAGACAGCAGTGCTGTTGCCATAAATCTCTGCCTCTAGGACGTTTAATGCATCCACCCACGCTGGCCGTTACCCATGTTTAATTGCTATCTATAGTAAGCTCCATAGGTCATTACCATACCAGTCATTCTTGAGCAATCCTCATTAGCATGAGACCAGAAAGTGCAGAATACAGCATGACCGGAAATGGCTCTTCCAAGGGAGAGAGACTCACAGGGCAGCCGAGGTCCTCTGCATCTCTGCTGGCACTATAGTAAGTCCCACAGCCACACTGGGCTCTTTCCTCTGCAGCACGGAAGACACAAAAACCCAGCCTCTACTCTCAGCTTCTCCCTCCTTTCCAGCAGTGCATGGTGCTCCTCCAATCACTAAGCCCACACTGTCACTGCCCAGCTGGGGCGCAAAGGAACTGGGGGCAGCCGCAGGGCACCCGTGATGATTCCCGAAGCAGCACCTCATCACACACTTACAGGTTGAGTGTCACCACCTCGCATGTGTGTGTGTATTGTATGCCTATCCTGTACCAAGTCCTGTGCTGGGTCTTTCACATTCAAGGTCACCTGAGCCCAAGCCCCCAAGGACATTGCACCAGGCACTGCAGCTATTTAAGTCTACCTCACTAGCTTCATTTCCGTGACTGTTTTCATTTTATCTTTCCATTAATCTTTGGGTTATATTTGTTTTTCCTTTTAAAATGTATCTTTGAATGATCATAGCAGTTTGGGCAGGTCCCCAGATGTGAATGTTGCTAGCACTGATTGTGTTCGCCATCATTACTCCTTAAACACCCCAACCCAACAGTCCAGAAATACCCTAAATTCAGTGGACATCCCCACAGTGCGATGTGCCTCCCACCTGGGCAGGGGCCTTTGAATTGCAACAGGTACCAGAACAGATTACAGATTACTTTAAATTCTAGCTCAGTTTCCAAAAAGCACTAGTTCAGGCCTAGCCTAGGCGATGTAGCGAGGCCTATTTATATATATATATATATATATTTTTTTTTTAATAGGCTGAGACCATAGCTCATTAGTAGAGCAACTTGGATTTCATCCCAGGGGTGGAGAGGGAGAAAGAGAGAGGAAGGGAGAGAGAGAGAAGAAAGAAGGGAGGGGGAGGGAGGGAGGGAGGGGTAGAGAGTGAGAACACTCATTGCCAAGTCCCCGTCTCATCAGTTGGGATTAGAACAGGATGAAGCAGAGTTGAGGGTCAGGGGAACCTGCCAGACCTCACCCCACCAGAGACATTGCTGGCATCTTCCCATGGGGTATCCTCATGACTTTGTGGGCTGGTTTTTCAAGAGTGGAAAAACTGTGCTTCTTGGAACAGGGATCTTCCTGAAGCTCCAGATATACCTGGGTCTCTACCCCGTGCTGCAGGGTGTCTCAGTAGGGGGCTGTCTACAGCTATGACCAAGGGACAGACCTCATTCCCCAGGACACACAGGTGAACCTAGGGTAGAGGACACATACTGTGAGTAGAAAAATTGCCTCGTGCATGTGGAATGCTTTCCAGACTCCTGGGTCCCCTGTCTTTTGCCTTCTGTGCCCACCCAGGACCTGTACAGAATTTGAAACCTCTATCTCTGGGTCCAACCCTCTGCTGAGTCTATGCCCAGCAATGTAATAGTGAATCTCACCAAGTGGTCTTCTAGTGGTGTCAGTGTCCTGATCACCCAATGCTCATTCCCTGCCCTGCACATCTGGTTCATAATTTGTTAACAACTGTTCTCTGTCTACACCAAGTATCAACATGACAAACTTCTAGGCTGAAAAATTGGGTTTGATAAATGCTAGCACCTCTTCCATGAACCTTACTACTATTTCGTGTGTGTGTGTGTGTGTGTGTGTTCATGTGTGTGTTTGTGTGTTTGTTTGATATTTTAAAACTCTGACATCTGGACTGGGGATTTAGCTCAGTGGCATAAGCACCTGCCTGGCAAGTGCGAAGTTGTGAGTACCAAAAACACCACCACCACCAGCAACAAAAAATAAAATACAATAAAACTCTGATGTCTGCTCAATTTCCAGCCATTGCTTCACGAATTAGAGATGGCCCAGAACACACAGACCTTAAAGCACAGAATCCCACAGTGTGAATCACACAGAATTTTGTTTGGTGGCTCTCACAGTGCTTTGGAAAGCCCCCCTCCTTCCTTCCTGCATGGTCATCTCCTCTGCTTTTATTCTCCAGGTCTTCCCTCTCACGCAGATAAAGCACTGGAACAATTGTCCCACCAAAAACTCACAAGGCCTGGCTCTGTGGCGTCTCCTCTGGTTTCCTTATGTAAATGAAGGGTCAGCAACACAGTCTTCTGATTGGTTGTCCCCACAAGGCAAATAAAGGATTGAAAATAGCACTGTTCTGATTGGTCCACAGTACTCAGCTATAAACCTGCCACATTTCTGGATCCTTTATTTTGTGCACAGTTTCTCTGTTTAGGAAACATGTAGCCATGGGTTTTTGTGGCTTCTGATAGATTTTGCTGAGTTATTTGTCCATTTTACCCTGCCCTAACTTCCTGTCTCAAAAGTGTCCGCTTCGGAAGTGCTGTGCGAATCAGGATGTGCTAGTTGGCTGCTCAGCCTATCAAAGTGCTCAGTAAGTGCTGTTATCCTTCAGGCTTTCCATGTAACTGGCCTGTTTCAAATACTCAGAATCACATCAGCTTTGCAGGAAGGAAGCTGAGAGCCACAGAACTTAGACAGCTTGCCTGCAAACCCATAGCATTGACATCTCACTATCGCAACAGCAGCCTGCCTTTCACTAACACAAGTTTGCCCACCTTGACACAAAAAGACGGCAAAAAGACAGAGGAATGAAGTCATGTCATTTACAGAAAAATGGATGGATGGTGAGACCATAATATTAAGAGAAATGAATCAGACATAGAAAATATTAATATTGCATGGTTTCTCCTAAATGAGAAATTCAATGTATAAATGAATTGAAGAACAAAGGAAAGGATAGATGATTGGAAAGAGGGAAATAGATCTTTCGCAAATGGGAAGAAGACCAGCAGATGGAGGGACTGGAAAGGAAGTGGAGGCCAAGAGGATGAACAAAGAATGCAGAGGTGCTGTGTGTCTCTACCAGCTTCCTAGCACAAGGGTGACCATTCTGTCCTGCAACCGTGGACATAAACCATTTATGTTCAATAAACATAAAAAGGAAAAAGGAAACGAAACACACACTCTTCGTGTCTAAGAACATTTTATGCTTCCTGCGGCCACTCCACAAAGGAGGGAGGGAGGGAGGAGAGCCAAGAATCCTTAGAAAAGCTTGAATCTTAGCTGCAATTGCATGTTTTTCGGCGTTATGCTGTTCCCACCTTCTAACGAAGCAAACGGTTCATGAGGAAGGAAGGAGAGGAGGGTGAGAACGTGGCTCCCTCCCATCTGGTACCTGTTCCCAAGCTTGTTTACCTGGGAAGCCAAGTGGAACTAAAGAAAAGTCCCCGCAGTCTGGAGTGTAGTGTTTCTCCCAAATCCTGGGCTCTGGAGCTTTAATTACACAGTGCAGACTGGAGCTGGGGGATGGGCAGCGGTGGGGGTGGGGCGGCCCCGTTCAGCCTGACAGGTCCCACCCCCTGCCCACAGGGCCTGCAGAGCCAGCAGCTACACACCCACTGCTCCAGCCACAAAGAGGTTCAAAGCTTGCTTGCAGGGCAGTCTGCCCTGAATGTGGGTCTTGCCCTGGATGGCAGCTTTCTCCAGCTAACTCTGTGCATTGGAAAGATTTCACTTTCTCTTCGCCTCCTCCTGGCTGAGAAGGAAGAAGAATCAAGAGGCTTATTGGAGCCCCCGGGTGTGAGCTGCAGCCCCTTCAGGACCTAGCAATTGGTTTTGCTTTTGTGACTAGTTACTGCCACAAAAGCCAGACCCACCCCTATCCCGAGTATTCAATTAACCCTGTGTGTGACGACAAAGGAACAGAGGTTGATTTAGTACCATTCATAAGATGCCGAGGGGGGGGGCTATTTTCCCTTTTTTTCTTTTTAAAGGATTTTTGTTAACAACGATTGCTAAACTAAGTAGCTTTTCTGTTGTTGTTATTGCTTGGTTCTGGTTCATTGTTACCTTTTCCAAAGCGACCTTTCCCACTTAATTGGGGCTTTAGAAATCTACCTCCTTTGTATTCCTATATAGGATACATGCTTCAGGAGCCCTATAGCATTATGTATATAAGCATTTTTTCACTTAGTGATTCCGAAATCTTTGTAGCCACTCTGCAAACGGAAGATCCACAGATTAAAATATCCCTCATGTAGTCAGAAGGTTAGTAGCAGTGCATTTTCATATATTGAATTCCTATTACATGCCAAGCTCTGCAATAAATGCTGTGTGAGGTGCTTGGTTTGCAGAGTCACAGTTAACTCTCTGGTACAGGCCAATTCTAAAGTTTGGGCAGAAAGAAGCTGCTGAGGCAGGAGGATCCCTGTGAGTTCAAGGCCAGCTTGGGCTACAAAATGAGTTCAAGGCCAGCCGAAACTGCATAGTGAAGCCCCGTCTCAAAAAGACAAAAGAAAAGTAAAGAAGAAAAGAAAAGAAGCCACACTACAACACCAGCCAGGAAGAACACAAACATTCAACGTTACCCCCCAAATTGGGGTTATGCTGAATGGCAGGAATACCAAGGTTCACAAACACTTTGATTCATGAACAATTCAGTTCACAAACAGAACCATTTGGCAAAAGTTTGCTTCTTTTCACAAACTGCACATTGGATGATGAACTTGAATATAGCCATCTTCCCCAGAGCTGTGAAACAAATTAAATTCTTGAGCTGAGAGACTATAGTTTCTGTTTTACCCACCCAACCAGACTGGCAACCGGAGCCCTGACTAGGAAAGTGATGAACATGTATCTTTTTATGCATATACAATTTAAAATGCAAATACCCAGAGCAAATACCATACCTCCCCATAAATAAGGCCTAACCAGGAAGTAAGCTGTCAGTTTCCAGGATGTTCATAATATGTCCCAAAATGAGCCCCAGTTAATATCATCAACCAGATGGACAGTTAGTATGTCCATTGCAAAACACAATGAATGCAAAAATTATAAAATAAGATATTAACACATAATTAAATATAACTAAACATTATTGACATTAATACTTAAAATAACAACATAAGTTATAACTAGGTACTTGTAAACACCCAAGCAGGCACCACTGAATGAGAAGCAAGCACCTATGTAAAGAGCTGAGCTGGAGGCTTACTGCTGAATGACTGATTGGGGTACAGACACACACATGTGTAATGTACGTACTTGATAACTAATGGACGTGATGGTGTCTAATGCGAATCTTCATCATTCAATGTGCTGTGTTATGTCTGACGTATTTAATGTGCTCTTGTGAAATAAACATTTCCTGAAGTGAGATGCCTGCAATTTTCTGTCGCTTCCGTGTGGACCATCACTCTTAACTGGCATTGTGATTGTTGCCAATCCTGCCCCATCAGCCTTTATTATCAGTTGATTTCATGGAAACTGTGAAGCTCAGCCTGCAAGAGGTCATGATGTTGGTGAAGAATTCATGGGAGGAATTCATGTCAAGAATTCTGCTCATCTAAAGAGAGCTTGACTGCTAGACATGAGAGATTGAGGCGTGTGGTTCCATAGGAGTTGGAGTTGCAAGAAATTCAGGCCAGAATTTGGGGTTTGCAGAGTTTGGCGACTTATGATGATGCTTCAGAAGGAGAGGACATGATTGCATTTGGATAAATGCAAATTTTTGTACATGAAGAAAGATAGATTTTTATACGTGAATAAATGCAGACATTCCCTTAAAATAAGCCCTATTGTGTCTTCTGGAGCAAAAATTAACAGAAGAACTAGGCTTATTTTTGAGGAAATGCAGTCAGTAAGAAATAGAAAAGTGGGAATCTGGCCTCCTGTCGCATCACATGGAATGGAAAGGACTAAGGAGACTGGTGATGCACAGCTCAGAGAGACCCATTTCCTGTTGATTTTAATCCCGTATTTGCTCCATCTTCAGACCAACCCAAGACAATGGCTCTGCATCTGGACTTGGGGACTTTACCTCTCAGAAAGAGTGACTTGTCTTCTGCTTTGGGGACTTCAAAACCTCATGACGTTCATACCTTATACTTCTCATACATCTTTAACTTTGTCAAGGCAGAAAATGTGAGATTTCCTTTGGGATTTCTGGCTTCCCATGAAACTCCAGGCTACAGTGACATCCCAAGCCCCTTCCTTGTCCCCTGGAGAATGGTAGCCTTCTCAGCTGGACAGGTGGCTCTCCAGCCTCCTGCAGCTGGTGTTATGACTTGTATCTAGATGTCCCCTCAAAGCCTCATGCACTCAGAGGTTGGGAGCTTTAAAGGTGGCTTTTTCAGAATTTAAGAACGTGTATTAAGAGTGTGCTGCTGGAATTAAGGGGCACAGCTAATACCCATCCTGTGTGCGGGTGGCACCAATCAGTAGGTTTGTAGCCTTGATAGAGTGCAAAGGGACTGGCAGAAGGCAAGCCTGCTGCTGCTTACTGCCTTCTTAGCTACCACACCATGAACTAATTCTCCTCTGCAATGTCACTCCACCAGGCCACCCTGCCTGGGAGCCAGCCAACTAAGGACTGAAACCTCTGAAACCTTCACAGACTGTGAGCTGAAAAATACCTTTCTTCCTTTAACTTTGGACGTCAAGTGTTTTGTCTCACAATGAGAAAAAGTAGCCAAGGCAACCGGCCTGCCTGCATGGTTTGCAACCCCCGCCTGGCCTGAGTGGCTGCTTGGATTTCTAAGAACTGGCCCATGGGACCAAGGGTTCTCTGCTCAGGTTTAGGATTACAAGTGTCCTTGACTTCACTTGTCATAGTGCTGCCAGATGGCAGGTCCTGAGGGACTTCCTTCCAGGTTCTTTGTGTCCTTACCAAATATTTGAACAAGATACCCAGAAAAGGCAGCAAAGTTACACATTTATTGAAGGTAGAAATGAGATATGTCCAACAGGGCAAGATCTTTGGGGCACTTGTCCTACCCAAAACTCACTTGGTGTTGCAACAGATTTAAACTTTCCTGTGGAAAGACTCCCTTGGCTTTTCAAGAGATGTCAGTGAAGGATCTGGAACAGTATCCTTTGATTGGCTGTGCCCAAATGCAAATGAAGGACTGAAAATAGCTTCTTCTGATTGGTCCTTTGAATGCTGTCAGATTTAAGTGAGGAATTGAAAATAGCACTTTTCTGATTGGTCTGTAGTGCAACTGCATAGATGGCCCAACCCCTCCCCTTTCCCCAGGTCCTCCTCAGAAACCAAAATAATATCTTAGACATAACGGGGCCTAATGTATGTAAGCAGATTACCCAGGTATTTGAACACTTGACTTTTTTTCTTTTTGGTACTGGGGATTGAACCCAGGTTCTTCACACTGAGCTATATCCCAAGCCCTTTTTAAATTTGTTTTTATTTTGAGGTAGGGTCTCCCTAAATTGCTAAGTTGCCAAAGCTGGGCTTGAACTTGCAACCGCCCTGTCTCTGCCTCCCAGACACCTGGTGTCCCAGGGCTGCACCCTTGTGCCTGGCTTCCTCTTTCCCTTTTCTGTATTCTCTAAGTTGTAGTCAGCATTTTCACATCACCACCCGATTCCAAAGCGATCAGCGTAAAATGAGAGAAGTTAAGCGGGTACTATCTCAGTCCCCCTCACCCTGCCCCTCCGACTGCAAAGTCTGGTGACATTGGTGGTCTTTATCTACATGAAATTCTCCCTCAGAGCAGGGATGGGCTTGGCTCCTCTGAACACTGTGTCCCCTTGACCCGGTGTGACATTTAGGGATGGCTTGGCAGCCCTTGAGGCCCCATGGGGAGCTCAGGCATTTCGTGAGAACCCCAGAGAAAAAGGTCCTCTCTTATCACAGGGTCACTAATAAGAACAGCCAGAGGTCTTTGCCACACCACAGGGAGTGGAGCATTTGCTGGTGACAAAACACTCTGAAACAAGCAGAAGCAAAAGAGAGAGTGAACACAAAGCACAGCAGTTCCTGTTCACTGCCTGAACCTATGGTGCAGCCCACACAGGCACTCAGTGATGTACATGCGGTCTCTACGGGCACAAGACGTCTCTTCTCTCACGCCACCTGGTTCCAGGGGATGTTGTCCCCACCTGGATGCAGACCCTGCCTCCCTGTGAAGCTTATCATCAGGACTGTGGTGCCACAGTGGACCTGCAAGGCCCCTGAAAACCAGGGCCGCCAAAGGTTTTCACCACAGGCTCCAAAGGTCCATGCGGATGGGATGGCAGTCTCCTCCTGCACCAGGGACCTGGCTCTTCTGCTCAGGCAAAATCAGAGCCTTTATTAAAATTCTTTTTGTGTGAATTATCCCAAGGGTGATAACAAGCTGTCATCTGAGATCAGACCAGGGCATCAGCATAAACGGCGGCTTCACTGACTATCTCCGCCACCAAGCGGCTCAGCCTCCAGCCTCTGCCCGGCATTGATGCAGACCTTGCCCAATGCTCTATCACCTTGAAGATATGACACTTCCAGCTGCCAGCATCTCTCATTTAGTGTGGGGCAGCAGCTTGATCCTGATATCCACGGTCCCCAGAGCTGTCACCCTCTGAGAGCTGCAGGTCTTGGGAGACTCCCAGCTTCCCTGGGGAGTGGATCCTCCTCCCTGTCCCTGCAGTTGGCTGAGGTCCTCGATCCTGCATGCCAGGCATTGTGAAGCCCTCGCAGAGCATGGGGGGCGGGCATCAGTAATGACAGCATCATGCCATCTACAGAAACAACCCCCGCTGCTCCCCAGGAAGCAGTGACCCCTGAGCTGAGGTGGGGGCGGGGGTTGTAGAGAAAAGCAAAGCTATGTTCTGCCTTAGACAATAGACACAGGTCATACAGGTTACTGAAGAGCTGTCAGCCTCAACAGAGTGGGGGCATGAGAAGCCACTGGAGATAGCAAGAAAACAGGCAGCGACTGTCACCAAAGCACAAAGGTAGGTGTGTCTGAAAATGCAGACCAGGAGGGGACACTGGATCTGGAGAGAGGGTCACTTCCACCATACCAGCCTAAGGGGCCACAGGTGATGCTCGGATGGGACTGCACAGGCAGGCAGGAGTTAGAGGGGTTTTAGAACAGAAGGGAACAGGGTCCTGTGCTCCTCTGGTCTGCATAAAGGTGCTGCTAGAGCACAGACATCTGCCTGTGTGTGGCTTCTTTTTCCCAAAGATACCTTAGTGCTGGGCTTCCTGAGTAGACCATGAAGGTTGACCGAGCTGGGTTCAAAGTCATTGCGCCCATTTGGCTACTGGGATAGGTTTTTCCCAAAGCTTGGGCTTTGGGAACCACAAATGGTTCCCTTTCCATATTTCAGAAATGTCCCTGGCACCTCCCCTATCCCAACACTGAGGCCACCAGGACGACTATCCTCACTGCAATCCAGAGAGCTGCTCAGCACTGAAACAATGCAATGACCCCAACACCAAATGCCTTCCTGTTCCTAAGCTGCTTGGGTGAGATTACACACTAGATCTCCAAGTCCATACACCTATTTTGTGATTGATTTTTACACCCCAAAGCATTGGGAGTTGGTGAACAGTTTATGGGAATGTTCGCCCCCAGCCCTGTGCCCAACACTCCCGAACAAAGGTGCAAACAGGACCCAGTTCTCTGCCCTAGCAGCTGGACCTTGTCGAGACGAATATGCATCCATCTTTTTCAGTGACCCAGCCGCTGAGAGATTGTGTAGTACTTTTTCCCAACACCAAGCAATTCTTGGTAATCCTCAGACAGGTTTTGAATTAGAACTCAGAACTCTAGCCCCTCTGATATCTGTCACCCATCGGCACCATCCTCTTCCTGATCGGAAGGCTCTGAGTGATGTCCCCTGTGGAGACATGCTAATCAGACTCCAGGTCCCCCCCACCAACTGGAGGTAGACTCCCTGATTTTAGAGAGTGTTTTCTGACCAAGTGCATAATCTGCCAGCCAGCTTCTGCTCTTTGACCAGGAATTAGGAAAGGCAGAAACGTCTAGCCGGTCACCCATCCCTAGCTGGCTGAGACTTTCCTAGAGGCACAGTGGAGTCATGGACCAGGCAGGCAGCATCCAAGTCCCCCAGCCTCCTCTCACCTGCTCAGGGCTCCTTTGTCCTGGCAGCAGCCGGGTCCCAGCCATGGGTGCTGTGTCTGCAGCCGGGTTTGTGTGGGAAGCTCCCATCGGAGTGCAGTTCCCTCCAGCAGGGCAGTCAGAGCGCTGCCCAGGCTGCAGCCTGGGGTCTGCACCAGGAATGCTGCGCAGCGTTGCTCTGGGAGCCTGGCACAGCCTGGCGCCACCAGCTATGTCCAATCTCCACGCAGACTGCTGACCTGGCACTGGCGCTGCGTGCTATAACTCGCTCGCACGGGAAGCTTTAACCATCTCTTCCCCGAGCTCACAGCCCTTGCGTCTGCAGGAGATGCGTCTTCCTGCCCATGATTCCCATGGACGGCCACCCCGGGGCTCACAGACCACCGGATTCACAGCGCGCCAGCCCAGAATCCATCACTCCGAGCCTGCTGATTACTAATCCCAAGGCTTCTGCTTACCTCTCTCTCTCGTACTAGTTAAGCCAATGAAAATACGTTTTAAGCATGAAGCTATAAAGATTCCAATGCTGTCACATAAATACCTATCAACCGAAGTCATTTTATTCTTTAACAAAAATTCCAGCAACCACTCCCTTACGCACACACAGTGTACTGTTCGTGTTTGATTTATCTGACTTTAAAACTCCATATGGAAAGGATATGGTTAACGGGGGAGACATGGGTATTTTTTAAACGTAACCACAGCATAGATTAATTACGTCCTTTAGAAAGATATGGATCCCATGGTTGGGAGGAGGAAGGGATGCATCCTAAGAGTGTGCTTGAGACTTACAAGAGCTGGAGTCCAGTTGCAGAAACAACAATGAATTCACTGTGCGAACAGAGGTGTGAGAGTCATTTGACTCCTGTCCCCAGGAGACCTTGGGCTAAGGAGCCTCCGGGCTTCCTGGTCACCAAAGTCCACCCCAACAGCCTTGCTGTTTTGTTACAGCACCACACAGCTCCCTGAAGCTTGTAGAGGCAGCAGAGCAGACGCCGGAAAGCTGCAGACTGCAGCTGCACCTGCCCCTCTGCGCCTTCTCAGCGCTGGGATTTGTTGCACAGTTTGTCCTAACAGTGCAGACCTTGTGTTCTCATTGACAAGACAGAAAACACTGCTGGGTGTCATTGACGAAATAACGATCAGAAATCAGGGCGTTGATAGAGGCACAGTTACCTGGGTTTGTGCTCCATAAATATTAACTGTTATTAACACTCTGTTCGAAGGTCCTGATTCTACCCCAGCTCTCTTACAACTCACTAGATCCTCAGTCCTAAATGTGCAAGTTTGGTCATGTGTCCAGTCGCCTCTTCCAAAGGATGGACTCAAACAACTATGGGTTATAAATACTCAGAAAAATTACCTCTGTACTAAATATGTACAGACTTCTTTGATCATCATTACTGCCTAAACAATACAATGTAGTACCTATTTGTGCAGCATTTACAATGTTTCAGGTATCATAAGTTACTTTGCACATGAGATGATATATGTGGGGACCTGTGTAAATCCCATGCCATGTTAAGTAAGGGAAATCAGCATTAATGAAGTTGGGTGTTTCTGGAGGCCTTGACACCAGTCATCAGTGGATACCAAATGAAAACTGCATGTTTCAGAATCCTCGTTGTCAAGAAACAGGATTCTGCTGATGCTTGCAGTGATAAGGCCACGTTGGTAAACCGGCCTCAGCAAAATTCCTAAGATTTTTACTGAGCATTTGCTATATATCTCAGCACTCTTCAAAGCATGTTTCTATATTACCTCTGTGTTTCAGGGTAGTGTTTAGGTAGGGTTTTCCCCTTTCAGTAGCCATTTAAAATACTTTCACTTTTAAAACACCAACAGCAATTCTCTAAAGTCACAGAGTTTCACTCCAGGTTGTGAATTGGTTAGTGTCCAAGTGCAGTAGGAACCCAGAAAGTCTAACTCAGAGTGCTTCCTTGTATGATGGATTCACAGTAAGGGGGATTTGAAACAGACACAAAAGTCTGGGGGAGGTTTTCCAGGTGGAGATGGCATTTGTCTTTCTCCTCATCCTGCATTTCCAGCTGTAACAGTGACCACCAGCTTCTTAATTCTAAGTGGATCTTAGGAAAGTTTTTCAGATAGGGGCCTCCAAAACAGTTATTGATGTGTTAGCTATGTCGATCTCACACTGAATATTAGCAATAATAACTGTGAAGACAAGTGAAATACAGACGGAAACTCTTTCTCTGCCAATGAACCCTTTCAAGGTCCTTCCAGGGAGAGCTACAAGGTGTGCTTGAAATAAATGGTGAAGTTTGAACTATGAAAATTCGACTACAGTAAAAGACGCATTGCCATGATTTCCCCTCAAAAGCTTCTCTTCAAACACACTCACCCCATCTTCCTTGCCAGTTTCTGAAGTAGCTCAGGTGTCCTCTTTCCTGAGTGTCTTAATGAGTTGTGATCAGAAATGCAGTGAATGCTGCTGTCCTGCACCATCCAGCGGAGAGGCAGCTTGAAAAACATGACTCTGTCCTCGTCCACCTTAGCCACTGTACCTGACACTGTGCTACTTCTTTTTTATTTATTTGTTTGTTTGTTTGCTTTTAGTGTTTTTGAGACAGGGTCTTGTTACATAATTCAGGCTGGTGATTTTTGACTCTTCCACAAAATCAAAAAGACCATGCAAGAGAAATGTTTCAAATCGATTCAGAACATCCAGGCCACCAGACAACACAACTAAAGACCCTCAGGAGAGAGGACACCAGAGCTGCTGCAGGAAGCAGCCAGGATGATGGGATGAGTGTGTTCAGAGGGAAGGGGAGGATTTTGAGAGAGATTCATGGCCATGTGTCTTTAATTCTAATTATGTTTGTTCTAATTTAAATGCACATGTATTTTTCGATCAGACTTTGTATGGTTTCAAAGAAGCTATCCCCAAATAATTATTGACTTAAATGTCTACATTTCTTGGAGTCCTTCAAGGACAAAATCAGTGTGCTATTCATCTTTGCTTCCCTGAATTCTAGTCCAATGTTTCTCATCTCTTGTCCTATGGAAACTTGTAAGTGAATCCTTGTTTTCCCGGTGTGCATGGAGGTCCCTGGTTTCTACCCACTAGAGGCCAGCAGTGCCTTACAGCTGAGGGGATCAGCTTTGTCCCCTGACATAACCAGTGTCTCCTGAGGACAAACTCAACTCACTGGAGAATCATTCCAGTCGTCCAACTTCTGGGTCAGAGGTGAACCTTGAGCCAATGTCAAACCACAACAGAATTCATTTCATGGAGCACAACTTGCAGCCATTTGATTATTAACATCCCTCAATTTATTCTACTATGAGTGAACATATTACAAATTCACCCATTTATTCATTTAATTGGTAAATCGAATGGATCCACTGAGCATTTATTCCAGTGTAAGTACTCTCTAGCCCCGAATGTCGAGTTGTAAGAAAAATAATTTTCTGTCTATGCTGAGGTTTGCTGGTAAATAAAAAACCTTCCACAAGCACCAATACATATACATAGACATATGTTCCCAGCTAATAAATCCAGCATGGATCCATGCACTTCATAATTCACCCACCAACCACTGCCATCCCCGATCTGCGTGAGACACTGCCGAGCCTGGTGTCAAAGCAGTGATGCTGTGCAAGATGCAGCTCCCGCCCTTGGGCAGTAGGAGGTGGGGAAAATACAGTAAACAAATGCATACAGTGAAATATTTATTCTTCAATAGCCATTTAGTCAGAGCGCTACATAACAGCAAAAGGGTAAGGAGTAAAATGGATCCTGTATACTGCAGTTAACAATCTAGCATAGAGGAGACCACGAAACAATAAGGAGGAAATTATAGTTGAAGCAAGGGAGGCCATGGTGTCCAGGGCCGGTGCACCAGGCTTACATTTGGGGTGACTTTGTGGAGACTTCGACTCAAAAACTTCGAGATTCTTTGCCACTCTTCCTGTTAAAAGCGGAGTCTAATCCACTTCCCTTGAGCGTGGTTGACTTTAACAACACATCTAACAGGAGGTGGCAGAGTTGGTGGGAAGAGGCTGAAGAGGAAGGGCATAGCAGTAGGACAGATCTGCCCCGGTCTCTCCAGGCAGGAAGCCCTGGCTCGGACCCCGGGTGCCTAGCATATGGAACCGCCACATGGCATGGCCGGGTGCAATTGGCTGGGCTGACAGCCTCTGTTCCCCGAGACCCTGGTCAGTGGTCACACTGGTCCCCTGATGTGTGAGCTATTCATAGAAGTCCAGTCCCACCATGCTGCGATCTAAATGTTTGTGTTTCCCCCCTAATTCACAGCTTGAAATTTTAACTCCAACCTTAGAGGGAGGAACTTTGGGTCTGATTAATTCAGAAAGGCTCTACTCTCACTGATGGGGCTGAGCTCTCATAAAAAGAAGACCTGGGGAATAAACACTTGAGAAGACATGCTCACCATCACTGGCCATTAAAGAAATGCAAGTACAAACAACAATGAGAGTCCATCTCACTCCAGAAAGAACAGTTCTCACCAAGAGAGCAAATACCAACAGGTGCTGGTGAGGCTGTAGGGGAAGAGGGACCTTCTACAGCGCTGGCAGGAATGTAGACTAGTACATCCACTATAGAATCAGGGTGGACATTCCTCAGAAAACTGCAATTAGAAATCCCATTGCATCTAGCTATTGCCCTTCTAGATATTTTCCCCCAAAGAATCAAAGCCATCACACTTCAGTATCACATGAATACCAACGTTTATAGCAGCGTAACTCACAATAGCTAAATCTCCGGAGCAGTCTCTATGTCCATCAAGAGATGAACAAATAAAGACAATGTGGTGTCTATAAATAATGGAGTATTACTCTCCCTTGAAGAAAGATAAATTTGAATCATTTGTGGGAAAGTAGATGCACCTAAACACCATCAGGCTAAGTGAAGTTATCAGGCACACAGGCTTAAATATCACATGGTTTTTCTTATAAAAGATACCCAAAGTCTAAATAAACTAAAGAACAAAATACAAGCTAGATAATAAGAAATAGGGAATGTGAAGTAAAAAAGACTACAGCCAAGCTGGTGTGATGGTGGATGCCTATAAAGCCAGCACTCTGGGAGGCTGAGGCAGGAGGATCACAAGTTGGATTCCAGAAAGGGCAATTTAGTGACTCGGTGAGACAACGTCTCAAATAAAAAGTAACAAATGGCTGGGGATGTAGTTCAGCATTAAGGTCTTGGGTTTAATCTCCAGTACAACAACAGCAACAACAAAATTTTAAAAGACCCCAGTCCTGCCCAGCAGAAAACTCACTTCTAAACACCCACATGGCCCCATTCACTTAAACATTCACTCAGCTCAAGAACTGGCCCACATTCACCCAGTGACATGGCCACAGCACTCACAAAGCTCTGGGCCTGGACAAGGGGCAGATACACATGGAGTCTGAGAACAACGCTGGACACCTTTGGACTTTATTGTTTTTGTTGTTGTCCAGGCAGGACTTGAATTTGCTGTCCTCCTGCCTCAGCCTCCCGGCATACTAGGATTACATGTAAACCATCTGCATCTTGCACTCCTGTGCAACCAGGAGGCAGCCTTTTTTCTTTCTTGCTGTTCACTCCTCCAGCCCACCTCTGACTTGCAGGATTAACAAATTTAAACTAAAAGGAATCTATGGAAATGGAGGGAATCTAGCAAGTTTCTCATTCCAACGGGAATCGTTTCAAGTCGGGGCACTGATTCCATCTCATCAGCTTTAGGAAGCAATAGATCTCTCTGCAGAAGAGAGGAGACCTCTTGCTCTACTGACCCCTCTCCCCAGCTCTGCTCAGCGTGGTCCCCAGAACCCCCCTTTCCCCCACCAGGGCCAACTCTGGAAGTCCCCTCAGCCTCCCTGCAGCTCACTGCAGCCTGCACCCCTCTCCTCTCTGCTCCTTCCCCTGCATAGTCGGAAAGCGCGTGGCCCAACCACTCCAAGGTCTGCTGTGGGTTTTCTCTGCTTTAATTATTTTGGTCACACTGTATGTGCTTCGAGTCACATTACAAATAAAGTTCCGATGACAGACGAGGCGGAGGCATTTTTACATCCCTTAATTACCTCTGCAAATGTATCCAGCCGGCAAGGTCTGGAGCTGATGCCTTAGTTTCAGTGTACATTTCAACTATAATTACTGTATGGTTTCAGTTTCACCTGATGGTTTTGCAAATTAATATGAGTCAGTTCAGTTGTGGGTTCATGGTTTGGGTCGGGTCAGGACCCTTGAAGCATTCCCAGATAAGGTGGATAATATTCATTTCTTACAATAATAGTGAAGAGGACAGACATGAAAATAACCCTTGTCTGCAGCTCCAGGGTCCTTGCAAAAGTACAAGTGAAAGACCTCTGAGTGACTTTCTCTCTTTGATTTTTTCTTTTCTTCTTTTTTTTCTTTTTCTAGATACTAAGGAGTAAACCCACACCCAGCTTTTTTTTTTTTTAATTTCTATTGTGAGATAGGGTCCTGCTAAGTCAGTAAGTTGCCCAAACTGGGCTCAAACTTGTGATCTTCCTGCCTCAGCCTCTCAGAGTGCTGGCATATTCCACACATGTGCTACTCTGCCAGTTCCGTGAAGTTGTGTAGACAGGAGTCATGTGTGTGGGTGCCATTTCTGAGCAAGTTGGTCAGGGCCAACTCCTAGGTAAAGACACTCATGTGGTCTTTCTTTACATATCCTGACCTGTGTCACGTAAATCATCCCAGTGTCCTTACTGGGTAGGAAAGATACATTCGGGTACCACTGTATTTTCTGTCCTCTGAACAGATGACATTCTTATTGAATTTTTTGCTACACATGCATTGTCCACAATCGGATATATTTTTGTGGGACAGAGGACTAAACTTGGGGCCTTTACGCTGCATTCCATCTTCAGTCTTCTTTATTTTTAAGACAGGGTCTCGCTAAGTCTCTAAGCTGAGCGGGCTGGGACTTGAACTCGAGATTCTCCTTCCTCTCTGATTTCTGGAGGAATTCACTACTCTCGGGGGAACAGCAGCATGATGCATGTGTGGAGAGGCTGCCAGAATGATCAGACGGTGGGGCTCAGCCTCTAGACCAAGTCTTGGGGACCAGACAACATCCCCAGTAAGGTGTCCCAGCCACCAGGTCCCCAGCCCTGCACCTCTGCTCCCGCCCTCCAGTCCCGTGATTCTCCAGTGCACAAGGCCACGCTGAAGCCTCACCCCGGGTCTCTGTCCCACACTAGGACCGCTTCCTCCTGCCTCAGCCCGAAACTCCGCTCCGTGGCTCTTCCTGTCTCCAGCCAACATCTCCCCTGCTTCTCCGGTCTCCATCCCTCAATGTCCAGATTCTTATTACAGACGCTCAACAGACAAAGCCAGAAGTGAAGGGGAAAAAATCCCGGTGTCCAGAGTTAGGACAAGAAGGGAAGAGGAGAATGTTTATCCGGTTCTCACTCAGTGAGAGAAACAGCAGCCAGGAGAGACAGAGGCTGGAAACAGCTCAGAGAGGACCTGTGTCTAGCAGATGGGCATCAAAGAACAGAAGAACAAAGACCACGGCCAAGTGGGAAGGTGTGGAGAGAAGACAGAGTGACCATGCCGGAAGACAGGCCCCAAGGAGATCACGGGCTTCCCGGAGAAGAACTCAAGGAGAGTGAGACTTAAATCAATCCTTCTCCGCCCAGAAGCAGGGAGGAGAGCCCTCTGCATCACACACTCCAGGTTTTGGATCCGTTATTCTGACCTAAAGAGAAAATGCATAGTGAAATGATGTGAAATAAAAAAAAAAAAAGTTACAGACCTGAACAACTGTCAATTGATTAGATGTTTTTTCTTCCAAGAAATTCTCTTTTTTTATCTCCCTAGATTAAACCTGGGTTACTTGTCTCAATCCTAAAAGTGAAGTAACCATTGTATAGGGAGTAATATGCTATGTAGAGCTATGTAGATCTAAGGTACAGTGACACGGGTGGTGTTACAACCCTGAGAACAACCGGGAGAGGGTCTGCTACACACAGGTCTGCTACAGTTTATTGAGTTGACTACAGACCTGGATGTGTGTGTGTGTGTGTGCACGTGAGTGTTACTAGGCATGGGACCAAGCACCTTCACACTGAGCTACATTGCTAACTCCCCTTTTTAAAATTATTTTTCTTTTGAAACAAGGTGTCTCCAAGCTGCTACCTTAACCAGGTGAGGTCTCAGAAACCGAGATCCTCCTGTTTCATCCTACCAGAGTGCTGGGGTTACAGTGCAGAGCCCCATGCTTGGCTGAGCACAGACTATCTTCTAAGGGAATAAAAATATTATTCTGAAGGTTTTTCAATAACGAGGAAGGCAATTGGCTCGCTTCTCTAATTTTCTTGTGGGATGAAGAGGTTTATCCTCATTTTCCAATTGAACAAAAGTCAAACCATTGCTTAAATTTAGGAATTTTCTCCAGGTACATGGGATATGGAAGAGTATATATTTCAGCCTCCATTCACAAAATAGCTTCCTTGCAAAGAAAAGGGGGAATGTGAGGATGATTACCTGTTAGACAAAAAAAAAAAAAAGCCAAGAGAAACGTTTTCACAGCTAAATAAGGCCTACAGAAATCCAAAGATGTGCCTTAATTTCTCCAGGACAGTTTCAAAAACAATGGCTAAAACCTGAAAAAATAGAAATGAATGCTCTGTGTGCAATTTACAATGTGCCAACTGCATTCTGCAGAGACCAATTATTTAACAGATTATAAAAGCATTAAGTTTTAATGTGAACCCTTGGCCAGATGAGGACCCCTGAAACTCTCTGTTTCCTCTCTGTAATTAATGGAGGGGGGACTCATGCTTACCCAGGCCTGGGGCTCAGGAAGGAGAGCTGGAGATCCCCTGGCCCTGCTCTGGGGACTCTGGGTGGAATAGGGGACGTTCAAGTCACCTCCCCTCTTTGGATGGTGAGAGACGCACTCAGACAAGAAGGAACCCTAAAATAATAGGCCCTGGTAATTCCCTGCTATGGGTGCTCCAGTGACCTCAGTGAACAAACGAAGAGGAAAAGATATTAAAAAATCTCATTTTCAGACTGGAAAATGTTTCCTAAAAATCACCTCCTACTTCTAAATAAGAAAAAAAATTTTTTTTGGAAAATTATAGTAAGAAAAAAATGAACTGAGATATCCACTGAGGGCCTGCAAAAGAGATCACAGAATTGCATCCAAAGAACAAACACACAAGTCAGGGGTGATGGCACAACCAGTGATCCCAGCACTCTGGGAGGCTGAGGCAGGAGGAGTCCAACTTTGAACCAAACCTAAGAAATTCAGTGACTTGATAAGAACCTGTCTCAAAATAAAAGGTAACAGGATGGTAGGGAAATGGTTCAGTCCAAAGGCCCTGGGCTCAATCTGCATTATTCCAAAAAAGAAAATTATATTTTACCAGACTTGCAGTCATGGTCGGAGACTTGGGAAAAGTTTTGACATTTTCTGGCCCATTGGTTTAGAATGAAGGTCATAGTCAGATATAAAGTCTCCTACCTAGAACTGTCCTGTGTTCTTATCCTTCAGGTTACCTCTAAACACATTTATGTTCCACTTTAGTTTTTTCATAATAGCTGGGATTTCAATTATAAGTCACACAAAACAAACCCATCCCTTCTTCAGAGTATTCGCAAAGCAGTGCGCACAAATTCCGGAATTGACCAGGGTCCCCAAAAAGATACCCTTTGGAAGCCACTCCCTTGCCTAAGTCTGTTGGTCCATCATGTTAGATGCATAGGTTCATGGTCACGGCATCTTAACGATCAAATCCTCAGTCATCGTGAAATATGCTCCTCTGTCTCTACCGATCACTGTGGCTGAGAAGGACTTTTCGGTTATTATTTTCATGGTATAGTTTTCCCCATACTTTACATTCACATTTTTCCTTTTCTCTTCATAGTGGGAGAGAAACACATAAAATATGAGGGTCATACTGGGGAAGAAGGGTACTGTAAGGAGTCAAGAGAGCCCAGCGCAAGATTAAGGACCCACACTGGCTGGAGCGCCCAGCCTGACCTGTCATGTGTGGGTGGACTGCGGAGAACTCGCAGAGTGGGGCAGAAGAGAGGAAACTGACTCCAGGTGGATAGGGCTGAAACCTGCTGTGCTGGGTCTGCCGCAGGGCTGGGAACACAGCTCTCGCCTTGCTGGGCCTCAGGTTCAGCATCCAAAGCAGAAGCAGCAGCAGCACATGAAGAATTACAGAGGACACCATGGATGGGACAAGCCCTGCCTCTATACCCACACCCCCAGAGAAGGGGCACTTGTTGAAATTCTTTTAGGCCTTGCTGCATTTTAACTCCTGAGAAACATGATGTTTGCTTGAAAAAAAAAATTACAGGAGAAGACAGATTGTCCTGAATCCCCTCAAAATCCTCCCCCTCGTTTCCAGCCCACTCGTCCCATCGTCCTGGCCATTTCCTGCAGCACCTCTGGAATCCTCTTTCCTGAGGGTCTTTAGCTGCACTGTCCTGGCTGCCTCCATGTCCCGAATGGATTCAAAATGTTTCCCTTTCCTGGTCATTCTGAGTTTAGGGTAGAGCCGAAGTCACACGGTGCCAGATCCCGTGAACGAGGTGGATGGGGACACTGTGTCATGTTTTTTCCAAGCTGCCTTTGCCTCGGATGGCTGCTTGGTTGCAGCAGTCCCTGCACCTGTGATTACACCTCAGAAAGACACTCAGGAAAGAGGACATCCAGAGCCGCTGCAGAAAGTGGCCAGAAAGATGGAATGAGTGTAAGGAAGGATTCTGAGGGGGATTCACGGCAATGTGTTTTGCTATAATACAGTTTTTTAAAAGAAAACTAAATAATCACCGTGTTTTTTGATCACCCCTGGCACACTCCCTGGGGCAATACCAGTCTTGACCACAGGGATCCAGGGAAGCCCCCTGCTCTTAGCTGGCCCACAGCTTTCTCCTGGAACTGGTGAGTTGGGTCACACAGCCCCAATGTCACACTCCAGCTACTGAACACAGCTGTTTACAAGTCGCCCAGTTCCCACTCAGTCAACCTGGAAAATTCGTGTAAAGGATCCCAAAGTCTTGCCCCCCCCCCCCCCCACCGTCCCTCTGTGCAAGGTGGAGACTGTGACTCAGCCCGGCCTCCGAGGGTTTATCTCTGCTGTGATCGCACCAGGCAGTGGCGGGGAATCCTGAGGAAATCAGCACCCGGGCAAGAGGGGAGAGGCTCTGCTCCTCCGGGCCCCTCCAGCCTAAATCAGGCCTTGCCTCTTCCGCTTAGAGATAAAACCTTAAAAGCCAGGGTTGCGGGGAGCACTCAGGGCCCTGGAATGTCCCCCACAGCCAGCAGGCCCAGCTTCTATTTAGGGCACGTGGGAGCTCACTGGCTGCCAGACCCAGCCCTGTGAGTCAGCCATGCCAAGAAAGTGTTGGAAATGAATGAATTAAAAAGCCACAGTCCAGGCAAGATTCCGCCGGCTGCATGACTCAGCAACCGAAGACGGCAGATTGCAAGGTGCAGTTCTGTGCAATCCTGCCTGCATGCCGTGTGCTCCCGCGTTTCAAGGTGCTTCCCGTCCCGGTCCCCCGTGTCAGCCCCTCCTGGAGAGCCCTCGCACCAGGCTTCACAGCACGGACCCTGCGTGGCCCCAGAACCCAGCCTACCACCAAGTACTTGCAAGTTTCTGTTTTCAGACAACAGAGGGAAAGAAATAGAGGGGACCCCGCCCCCTCGTGGAACACTTAAGGGCCTAGCATTTTGTCCCCAGCACTGTTAGAATGCCTTGTTTGTGTTGTGTGTCCCAGAGCTTGGCACAGCATTCAGTGCCATGGTGAGACACACTGTCATCGTGTGCTCTGGGAGGCTGAAGCAGGAGGGTGGCACATTCCAGCCTGGGCAACTTAGGGCCTTAGTGAGACCTTGTGCCACAATGAAGAAGGGCCGGGTAGCAGCCCAGCCACAGGCCTGGGCTCAAGCCCCAGTTTGAAAAAGAAAGAAAACCATTTCTGTTTAGTTTCATTTAGGAAAGAGGATGCCAAGTTGAACCTCGCATACTCAGGTTGGATCCTGTTAACCTAGGGTGGGAAACCTCCTGCAGTTTCTCCTCATCCCTTAGGCTCAGGGTCACGATTCCTAAGGGGGCCTGAGTTCCTGAGTGGTGCAGAATTAGAGCCCACACTCCAAATCCTTGTGACATCCTGCTGTCATCATGAAATTTCACCTCTCCAGAAAACCCCGCTGCATCTTTCTCTATTTGACCCTTGTTGTTCTGAATGTGGCTCAGACATCCCTTCCTCCGGGATACCCTCCCTGACTAGCTGACACTTTATTTATTACATGACACTTGGACTTGTGTGCTTCTTCTTGAGGCCTCTTACATCGCTTCTGAGCATCACTTTGGCTGTGGTCACCCAGTGACACCTGCCACTGCCTCCTCCAGGTCTGGGGGATAAATGCTACTCTCCGTGTGCTCACTTCCCCCTCCTCTGGGCCAGGGGCATGGGAAGCACCCAGTGCTGATTGGACAGACGTTTGCCAACCAGCAAAATGTTAGGCTGAGACATGAAGAGGTCTGAGCCCTCCTAGGTCACCACCCACAGCAGGAGGGAGCAGAACCAGTCACGGGGTTCCCTAGGTGTCTAGAGAGCAGCTCCTCTGGTAGAATTAAGGTCTGAGAGCTGAAAGATTAGAGACAGAGTCCAGCCTCCAGCCCCCTCTCCTCCCACACCCACCCTAAGGCCTTCCGCTGGATAAATGGTTTTTCTGCCTTTGCCTGGGCTCCTTCTGCACAGGAGGTCTGCATTCACACCTGCTGGGGTAACGGGGCCCACAAGAGCTACAGGATGGCAAGTGAAGGGTAAAAACACGCCCGGGAAACCTGGCCACTTCGAGAACAAGTTGTTTGAAATCTAACAAACAGGCCAAAGGGCTTGTGAGCAATCCCAGACCTGGACAAATGTAGCTGGTGTTTGGCGTCACATCCAAAGCCTCCCTGCTGGGGAATCTGCCCGCTCTTGAACACGGTCAGATGCACGAGTGAGAATGTCTGGTTCGCTGTAGATGTCACCACCTCCCCCGATCCGGCTCAGACAGACCTTCGCTCTCCGTCACCCAGTGTGAGATGGTGTCAGCACCCGTGGCATCGGGTTCAGATGTTTAAACCCCCGACAGCTCTCAGCACCTCTTCCACTTGATCAAAACTCAGGGCTTAAAAGATAAAATGCTTTCGCTTCCATCACAAAGGGTTTTCCATGCACGTCTGTATGATTTTTGCACACCTCCTGTGTTTCTTTAATGGCCATGGAGCACCGGGACACTGCAAAGCAGCAGTAAATCGTGGTCATTTCTGGGTCTGCTGCCCGCAGTTAGACGCAGAAATTGGGTGAATCTGTATCTCACAGTCACAAGGATGGAGGGCATCACCCTTTCTGTGCCAGTCTGTTTCTGTGTCTGCGCACATGTACTGCAGTACGGGTAGGAGTTTTATCGACATCACACACACAATTCTCTTCAGGCTGCACGTAACCTGGGAGGGTCATTTTTATTCTTCTATTTTCTTTTCCCCATTGATATTTTCCCCCTTTCCTTGCTACAAAAGTCCCTTGACCGTGTTGCTTACATGATGAACACACGCTTGCCCCAGGCTTCCCCCGAATCTGCTGTCTGTTTCGTGCCTGCTCCATGTGGCATAGATTAACACAGAAAGCTTGTACAATACTCCCATGCTTTCATGTACTGGCTGTGAGTTTGGGGGTGGGCCCAGAACACCTAAGTGGGTGCAGGTACCAAGAACAGAAATCCATTGAGTTCCCGCAGACCAGACGTCTACATTCTGAAGGGCTCTCAACAGCCAATAAATTTGACTTGAACTTTTTTTAAATTTCATGCATTCTGCTATTAAAGCAAACCCTCCTTGCTACTCTCATTATAATTGCAAGACACTGCTGTGAGTGCCAAAGACCTCGGCTGTGAGCTGCAGACAAGGGACAGTTTTAAACAGAACCATATGTTGGATTGAAAGGAAAAATTAGAAATGAACCAATCATTCTACCTTGGGTGAAGAGATGCATTGCATCGAAGCAGCCCTGCCAAGAAAGCATTTCAGAACCAGCAATCAGCTTGCAAATAATGCACTGATGTATTTTCATCAGGAAGAAAATATGATCAGTCCTCTATGGATGCTGTCAACAAGACAGAGCTTTATAGACACCTAGGCATCGAAGAGAGGTGCGTGGTAACATGACACCGGAGCGGGGGACTCGACACTTAATTAATGCACTGTATTCTACCTGGAGGTCAGAGGACTGGAGTTAGGAGTGGTGGGTTTTTGTCCATGGCCTGTCAATAAATAACCTTATGGTGATGATTTTCTATTTCAATCGGAAGAAAATGCAGTGTTCATGGAGCTCTATGTCATCCATCACCATCAGCAATGAAGCCGAGTTCTCTCCTCTTGAGTGTTCACAAGTATCTTTTTTCCCCCCAGAAATATCTTTAAAGCAAATCTCTCGCTTAAATTATAGCTCTAAGCCAGGCATGGTTTTGCATGCTTATAATTCCAGCAATCAGAGAGGCTGAGGCAGGAGGATTGCAATCTGGAGCCTGGATAATGTAGCAACTTAGCAAGACTCTGTTTTAAAATGAAAAACACTGAAAAAGAGCTGGTCAGGTAGCTCAGCGCATACATCATGGGTTTGATCCTGAGCAATTCAAGAAAGTGTCATTCTACATATGGGGAAACCAAAGTGAGGAGTTTTTACCAGGTAGAATTAGAGAATTATGGGATAAAAATTGAAATTAAGACTTATTTTTGATTTTCCCATTGGTCCACAGGGCACTTTGTCTTTATTTTAATATACTTAACCTGGTTTAACTGGCCCATCTACAGCAGGAGGAATCAGTTCATTCCTTCACCCCTCAAATTGTGGTTTGTTTATTGAAGACACACATCACATATTTTTAGGTTTTCATAGACAAACCTTAAGTAAATTTATTTGTGTGTTTGTGTTTTGCGCTTTGAAAGCATAAAACTAGGTGATTGAATCCAGGATGTAGTGTGTGACTTTGCTTAAGGTGAGACTAATGTTGCTTAGCATAAAGTATGAACTGATTTTAAAATCACTGGAAATGAGGCTGGGATATTGCTCAGTGGTAGGACACTTGGTTCTTTAACTCATTAATTGTTTGTATTGTTTTCTTAATCTTCATTGCATTAAGATTTTTTTTTCCTTTGGGTACCAGGAATTGAACTCATGACCTTGCACTCACCAGGCAGGTTGCTTGTGCCAGAGCTAGATCCTGGCCCTAGAACGCTTGCTTCTATATGCAAAGTTCTGGGCTCAGTAATAGCACAACAAAAACAAAATTGAGACACAGTCATGTTGTATATGGGGAATGAAAACAAAACAAAAATAAATTAATGTCATACCCAAATAACGGAAAATTGTATAAGAAAGTATAAAATTCCAAATAATTCTCCCAGCTCTAAAAATTTAAGAATCGGTGATTTTCTTCATTCAGAATGAAAGTTTTTTCAAGTATGCCCAGTTGTAGAATAATTTAAAGATGGAAATCTAGGAAAATGGTAACATGTCACAGTTAAAACCTCACTATGTAGGGGATTAACACCAAGCCTTATGAGTCTGAAACAGATGCGTATTGTCACAGTGACCATCCTGGTCCATTGAGTGGAAGCACAAGTTCTAGCATCAGGATTTCCTGTGTCCTGTCACTTCCCAGGGTGTCAGCTGCTTCCATGTTCAGGTCCCCTGCAGAGGCATTTTCCAAGCCCTGTTTGCATTTACACCAGCATGAAACGTTCATGTACAATTCAGGCCAGAAGGCAAAAGGCCCGCACGTTTTACTGCAGTTTCACTCTAAGTGCTGTTCGAGGCAGCTGCAGGCAAGGGTTAGTACTCACTGAAGACTTGTGGGCGCTTCGGCATGAAATAATGGTAAAGAGAAAGTGGAAAAAGCTCACTGATCAATATCATACCTCTCCTTGCAAAAGTAGCTTTGTAGTCTGTTTCAAAATACAAACTGGAAGCCCTAGTGAGATGGAGCCCAGCCAGGGATATATAACTAGAACCTGTCTCAAAATAAGACATAAAAAAGAATTTTAAAAAGGCACAGATGTAGGTCAGTGCAAAGGCCCTGAGTTCAATGCACAGAGCTATAAAAGAAAAAAATACAAAATATTAACAGCTCCATTTACTGAAGTACACAAGCTGTGAAGTACATAGCAAACGAGGGACTTCAGAACCAATAAATTTTCTATCAATAAAATTGAGATTTTTCTCTCTACATAGTAAATAAATAGGGCAGCAAATGTATGAATTTGTAGAAAATTAGTAGTTCCACCACTCAATATCTGATAAAAAATTTCTCTCAGCCCAACATTTGTTCCCTTCACTAAAACCCCAATCTCTCTTCTCTCATCTTCACTGTCTTCCCCCTATCAATTCAACCATCCATCTTGCCATCCATCCTTCCATCTATCCATCCACCCAACAACCAACTACTCATTCATCCATCCACTCATCCATGTATCTGTCCATCCACCCAACAATCCATTCTTTCATCCATCCATCCATACACATGTAACAATAGCCACAAAATTTGTGAGACCCTAAACATACCAGAAAGTCAAAACTCTTAACCTCATACTCCAGGTGAGCATTTTATCTCATAAATGTTGAATCGATGACTCATCACATAAACCCTCAAGAGGGGGAAGTGACATTCCAAAAAGTTACAGAGGAGATTAGACACATATGAGAGATACATTCATTCCTAGTCTGGGGTGAAATGTAGGGAGAAAAATCCCTGAAAATTTACATTTATTATACTTGTGTAATAGCCAGGGATATAGCTCAGTGGCACAGTGTCTGCCTGGCAAACATGAGGCCCTGAGTTCAATTTCAGGTACCAAAAAAAAAAAGTATTATATTATTTGTATAATAAACTACATGATCTTTGTTTCTTTTCAGTTACAGACCTAGAAGTTATTCAACAAAGAAACAAGAACATTTACCAGAGTTCAAGGTAAATGTCACAGTGATCCACTGTGGAATATCACTTACAAAATATATTTTGCTTGCCTGCCCATTCTGTCTTACTGTTAATCACATACAAACCTGAAGCCACTCATGACCTGGAACCTAGGCCCTGGATATTTTTGTACCTAACATTATTTAACAAAAAGTTTGCTTCTAACTCTCAAATTAACCTTGATCTAAGGTAAAACATTTTTCTTTCAGTCAGAATTGCAGTGAGCAACATGACTTTACATCTACAAGTCCATTTGCACTGCTATTTTGCAAATCACTTATAAAATATGATACTTAATGCAATTCCCTGAGTTATTGACTGAGAACTTTGGTGTAACCAAGCTGCGATTCTGATGAGTCATGTGCTTCCGAACCATCATTTGTGAACTTGGAGACATGGAATGTCTCTTACACTTAAAAAGAAGTGCCATGGACAGTAGACAGCAGTCAGATCCCAAGATCATAAAGCTTCTACTGGGTCATTTTGGGGTGCTTGGGAATTTTTGGCCCTACTGCATCAAGAGAAATATGTTAGGTTGTTCTCAATTACCTTGGATGTCCTGGAAGAAAAGGTTTTATTCAAGGCCACTAAGAAAGGAGGCTGAAGCAGACAGGACCAAACTGGTCATTGGAGGCATTTTCCATTCAGGCTCCCAGAGACAGAGCTGAGAGGGGCATCTCTCCCACTAGGACATACATAGGACAAGGGCCAGCTCTCCCTAAGGCATGGACTGTGGGTCCCAGGGGACCTCAGGTGCCGCCACCACCACCAAAGCATTTCACCTCGACTTCTTACATGAGGAGTGCAGGTGCAGGAAGACCTCTGCTTTTTTTTTTATGACATACAGGCAAGATATAATTGCTCACAAAACTTGTTCATAGAAGTCTTAGCCTGGCCCAAAGAGTATGTTTAGAAAATCTCAGCCTGGTCTCAGTTTTGAATAATTTCCTCCCAACCCAACTGTCTAGCATTCTTCAGCCACGCTGGACTAATTACAGTTCTTACATACAAAAGCACATCACCAGTCTTTTGTATTTATTCCTTCTTTTCTTTTTCTGATGACACTGTATGTCCTTCCCACTTCCTCATTACGGTTTCTCAGCCAGCTTCCTGTTTACCACACACAGCTTTCAGGATTCCCTCTTGTTGTGATTTGCGTCTCTCATTATTGAATTTTTTGTTGTTAAAAATTCCTTAAGTTTACTTTTCAAACCTGATGAAGGTTCCTGTAGTATTCTTACCCATTAGACAGGGTCTCAGAGACACAAAACCGAATATGCAGTACCTTGCCTTTTATCAGCTCAAAATATAGACAACTGATATCCAAAACCCATAAAGACAGCTTACATTGTGAAATCCATTGTATCCATGGGCTCAGAGAAGTTGTGTCCAGCCATGGATCAGGACACCACATCTTTCCTGAGCAGGAGAGGCAGGCAGAGACGTATTCCAAGTCTATAGAAATTATGCAGATTAGAATAAAAGTCAGACATCCAGTCAGCAGTTGGGAAGAAGAAGCCTAACACAGTAGCACTATTCTGAATTCACTGATACTCCAAGTGGCTGCTGTTTGAACACCTGTACAATTCTTTGGGGCTTAAAGATGATGAGAATTTTGCTTCTTCTTTGGTATGATGACAGCTTTTGCTTCCTACGTAGAGATCTACAGAAAATCTGCAGTTATCAACAGGACCAAGTAATTTGAGAGAAGAAGCAGGTTTCTGAATACAAACCAAAATTTCAGTGCATGCTACAAGTGAAGGTCATGGTACTGTACCCCACACCCACTAAGGAGCGCTCCACCCGCTGTAAGAAAAGTAACACAGAATCTGAAAACATTAACAACACTGCAATCCCGAGAGACTTAGCTATATCTGTTTCTTACTTTTCAGAGGAAAGAAAAGTAGTATTTACAAAGCCCGAGAGGCAAGAATCAGAAGTCATCACGCTGAATCCTTCCTCTCTTCCTTGATGTGGCATGACACTTTTCAGGTGACGTCCAAGAGTGTTGCTACCTCATGGGGAAAACCACAACCAAAGCCAAGGAGTGGCTTGATGACCCAGTGGAAAGCCAAGAGGATGCTGAGTAGACTTAGTTATCAAGAAGTCTGTTTGGGACCAAATATGATCCCTAAGGGCCAAAAGTCTAACATGGTCTCTTTCCTTCCACTTAGCAGTGGAAAATGGATGATCCTGAAAATTGCACTAAAACAAAAATATAGAGAAGTGGTAGAGAATCTGCATAGATCTGCCAAGAAATGTGAGTTAAAAAGTGACGCCTTGGGTGTATTGTTTGTACTCTCTTGGGCTCTGTGGAAAACTCTGTGCCCAGTGAGTGTGCAAGAGAAGTCAGCACAGCCCTGGAGGTAGGGTAAGAGCTCCCACTGCGGGGAAGGCTAATTGGCTGGTATTTTTCAATCCTGGCAAGGATGGATTTTCTGAAGTGAGTTAGAAATATCACAATAACTCAACTGAGCATTTTTACAAGGCTCCTGAAGATACTCCTGGGGACCACTATTTCTTCTCCTCCAAAATTCCTTAAAGGTTATCTTTTTACCAATAAAATGCTCATGCTTGTTGTTTCAAAAGTCTCTAGTGCCCGTAGAAGGATTGGAATAATAGAAGCCAGGAAAAATGTGCTTTACAAGTAGGAATGACATTTCTCGGCTAACAACGGACTATTTCCAAGGTTTGGTTTGCGGTTGGTGATAATTAACCATCAGTGTTCAACTTGGTTCACCTCTGAGAAACCTGTCAAGATAATGGAGCTCTACTGCCTTTTAATTATCTTAATCATTAAAACATCGCACAGTTATGCGCCTTTCTCATTCTGTGGGAGTTGAAGCTTGTAAATTCAGAGAGGGAAACCAATTTGAAGCTAATGGAGGCAGAGAAGTAAACTCATTAGTTAATTGAACGAAAACCCTCACCGGGCATCTACCAAGTGCCAAGCACTGTGCTTAAATCTGCTGAGATGTAAAGAGGAATGAGCCATGGTTAGCACCCCCACAGGCTTATGGACACGTAACTAGCTCTAAACTGTGTGATAAGCCATCTAAGGATGCTACTCACAAAGCATTTCGAGGATCAGGGAAGAGAAAACTCCATTCTGCCTGGCAGTGCAGGCAAAACATATCAGCTAATGTCCTTTCAGTGGAAACTGCCCCCAGCCCCAAACACAACCCAGGCTGGCTTCAAGCAATGGTCCTTAACCTTTTATAGCACCAGCAATGTTTTCTTTTTTCATTTTTATTAGTACGCGTTTGCAACACATAATGATTGCATTCACCATGCATAGCTGAAACGTGTATAACAGGTCTCAGTTCCTTTCCTACACCCCTCCCACCATCCGTCCATTCCTTTTCTATTCCTCTTTGCAAACAGGAACTGGTCTTGCAGAAGACAGTTGTCTCACTGACAAGAGTGGGGTGGTGGATTAAGGTTTAGGGGTGATTCAGAGGAGAGTGCCACTCTGATCCCTTAAGCACAGTGTGTAGTATGGTCCGGGCTCCCGTGAGAATCCAGGGTATGAGGACTTGGCAGCGGGCAGAACACAGGCAGGGAGTCACGTGATGGGCAGAGGCTGGAGATGCAGAAGAAGCTGTGTTCTCTTGCCCACTGCTCAGCTCCTGAGTGCAGTCTGATTTCTACCAGGCTCTGGACTAGTACCAGCCTGTGGCCCGGTGTGGAGGATTGACAACTGGTGGTCAATTGTGACACCCGGCTGAACTGAATCAGCATGGTGCCGGGTAGGGAGGGTCCACTTGAGGACTGTTGCCAGAGACGTAAAAATGAGACCTGGAGAGGAAGAAGGGTGTTGGTTCTCTTGCTGTTCTTGGTTCTCCTGGAGGACCTTGTCGAGCTTCCTTCCTGATATGAACTCAGCTGTGCTCACCATCAGAGAGATCAGGACCTTGTTCTCATGGAGAGCGGCTGCAGTGCACTTTGGGGGAGCTCTGGTCCTTACGCTGAGCATCGCTTCCTGGCTCCAGAGGGGAAGATGTGTGCTGTTCAGTCTCCAGGAGGAGCTTGTCCTCCTGGCTTCCTGATATGCACTTGGCTGTTCTCTTCATTGAAGGGGCTCAGGACCTCGTTATCACTGAAGATGGTGGTGGTAATTTTGGGGGGAGCTCTGGTTCCTACCTCAAGGGCCACTTCCTGGCTCCAGTGCAGGACCTTCAGGCTGCTAGCACAGATTCTACATCCCGCTGGCACAGACTTTAGCTTCCACCACTGACCTTTGGGCCTTCCCAATGCAGATCCACGAAACAGCCTTGCAAGAGTCATTGTCATGGACTCTAGGTCTCCATTTGGGCTCATGGGAGGCATCGTCATGGGTACTGGTCTTGTGCAGGACATTGCCGTGGGCTCCAGGGCCCTCAGGTGGATTCTTTGGGGTCTTTAGTGTGTGGACAGATTTCCTGCTCTTTTTCTGTTTGACTCTTTGGGCGACTATTATAAAATAATTCTGTAAATTATTTGTCCTGTATTAAACTGTTTCCTTTGCAGACTCTGACTACAGCATCTGGGTAACGGAGAGCCTGGCCCACAGGACCACTGCTGCTAATGGGTCTAGATTCAGGGTTGACCCTGCTAGACAATGACCATCTCAGCCTCTCTCGGGTCCACCATCTAGTGTGCTGTCTAATGGTATCATTGGCTTCCAACACAGCATTTCTCCAAGTTCCTGTGCAACAGGAATGGTACCTGTGTCATGCAGACAGCGCTGACAACAGTCTTTTGTGTGACGTTGGCACTCAGCCAATTAAGGGGAATGTATTTTTCTGATCAAGCCAATTAGAGTCCACCCCAGGGGCTGGAGGAAATGTAGGCTTTGTCCAAACTTCATGGGTTATAAGCCTGGAAAACCTGAAGCTCCCACCAATATACAAAAAAAAAAAAAAAATCACAGTATTGTTTTAGCAGAAGTTTGAATGCATGTGGGTAAGGCAGTAAAACCAGCGATACATGTGGTGAAGGTGTAAATAGGAGAGTAGCCGAGGTGACTGCGCACTGGCCCGGGTGACACACAGTGCGCAGCACCAATGCTGTAGATGTGCAACTTTCATTGTTTCATACCTGTGAGTCAGTAAGCAGCCTCCGAGAGGTGGAAGGCTGGTAACAGCTTGCAGAGAATTATGCGCAGAAAGCAGTGGTTAGGACAGAGTGGTGAAGCAAGAAAGACCTGCAAGATGCCGCCAGGTTCACTACCATCTTCTGGACTATCTCACCCAGTTACTTATTTGTAAGGAGGGCTCTGGAAAGTGCACAGCTGTCTCATGGAAAACAGGATGGAGCATTTTGTACCTTCAGAGAAACTCTTGGTGGGCACCCATCCTCAGGAGCTAGTGAGAGAGGGAGGAAGTGAATTGCTTTTCCTGACCCCACACAGCCCTCTGCATACGGCTCTTCCTGAGCCTTAGGACCATAGATACAGAGGCTGGCTCCTGAAGTTGGAGGCGTTTCTGACCAGAAAAGCCTGCCCACAGGGCTTTGAAAAAGTCAGGCTAGGTACGGCAGCTGGGTGAGGACAAAGACTTTATCCATCGTGTAAGGAGAAGTCCTGAGCACATGCTCAGCCCCGTCCCAGGAATATTATTTTTCTCCCAAGCCTTCATCTTGCTAATTGTTACTCACTTGTGGGGACTGACTTTAGAGGTGTCAGCTGGGACATCGCTGCGCCTCACAGCACTCATGCACTGGTTTCTCCTCCCTCCCCCACGTGCTTCGGCTCCAGACACAGTGAGAGTGGTGTGCATGCCGGCCTTGCACGGCTGTGTCTCTACTGAGAGCCTTGCACACTCTGGACCCTCGCAAGCATTGTGGGGACGAATGAAGAAACACATCAGAATTTGCATCTCCGTGGCCCACTTTACAATTCATCCTCTAACTTAAAATCACAGAAAAGCCCGTCTGCAGTCACTGTAAAGGGGCCTCGATCAAGCCTGGTAAGGGGCCGGCAGGATCAGGGTCTTCAGGGTTCACGGGACAGAGCTAATTGCTGTGTCTTCTCCAGTCTCTGTCAACCAGCAGCCCAGATAACTGGGTGGCAGAGAAAGAAGTACAGGACTTAGAAACTACAGGCTCAGCCAGACATGGTAGTGCAGGCCTGTGATCCCAGCACAGGAAGGCTGAGTCAGGAGGATTGTGAGTTCAAAGCCAGCCTAGACATACACATGGTTAAATATCACATAACTTCTCTTACACGAGAAACCCAAAGTATACATAATCTCAAAAAAAATGAAAAAAGGAAAAGGAAATAAAAGACAATAAGAAACAAGGGGATAGAAAGTTTGTAAATGGGAAAGAGAATCCAGAGATGGATGGATAAAGAAGGCAGATGTGTTACATGCCTCTCCTGCTCTGTAGCACAGATGCAGTCCTTCCTTACCGCAAACCTGACTAAATATTATGAGTCTATTCAGAGCCTACATACCTAAAGCCTATTTCACCAAAAAAAGGAAGAGGAGAAAATGCCGTTTCAGATTCACCATTCGTGACATCATCATTCACCTCTCCAGGATTCAAGAATAATAAAATTATATGAATATACATAATATATAATTTTACTTTAATTTCTCTGTATTAGTTATGTAATAGAGCCAATAGGGAATCACATGAAACTTAATATTGAAATGCCTGATTAATTGATGTAGAAATAAGAAAGTAAACCAAAGGCTCTGTGGAATGGGAAGTGTTGTTTACACCTCAGGGATTTCTGCTCAGCCAGGTCTGCCCTTGGACATTCTGTAGCCGTGAACTAAATGTAAGCGGGTGAGTTTTTGGGAAAGCAGCCTCTGTCTCTCTTTTCTCCTTTTCCCCATGATCCAAGGCTTCAAACTGGCAAAGTGAATTAGACTTCTTTCCTCCACATGGACGGGACTTGCTGCAAGTGGAGAGAAAGCCCTGGGAGAGAGAACTTCACAGTGGAAGCGCAGGTTTATCTCTCAGGATTTTGCTCCTCGTTTGCAAACCTGCCCAGAGCTTAACAAAAAATAATTCACCATCTTGCTGTGGATTGCTCTTCACTCACTAAAACCTTTCTGTAATTTCATGTCCAGAGACCTTCCAAGTTAGCGTCTAGGTGTTATTAAGTGTTTGTTTTAGGAGCAGAAGAAATAAAACTGCCCTATGTCTCCCCCCAACCCTACCTACACTTAAACCCCTACAGGCTGGAGATTGCTTTGACATTTAGATTTTAGCATTCACGCTGATTCTCAATGTAGTGAAAAGCACTTCTCTCGCTTTTAGCAAATTAATTTTCAATTTACCAATAAAAAAGTCATAGTATTGGACTGTGTTAAACCTGTCTCAACTTTGCATTTGTTGTACAATTAATATTAACTGAATATCCATTGATTTTTGTTCTTTGGACTAATGGTGTCATTTTAAAAGAAAAGCTTATTTCAGTAATTATTCAGATTAAGACAAATAACATATTTTATGCTTAATCAGTTCAATAATTGAGTTCTGCTACTTTAAACTCACATCTACCTTTGATTTAATAAAAGTTAAATGCTATGCATATCCCAAAGCTAATTAATGTATGGACAGAACAATTTACTCAGAGTATCACATTTCGAAAGTCTCCATCAGTAACAATAGCCATAGGTGTGTTACCTTGTTTCTTCTTGTGGCGGGTGGCGGTATGGAGATTGGAATAGATAAGCACAGAACTTCATATCTGAACACCTCATTCAAAGCTTTTAAAATTTCTATTGTTCCTTATTTCCCATTAAAAGGATGTTCTAGGGTGTTTTCTCTAAATTTGGGTGTGAAGAGGATACCAAGTGTCAATATTCAATAAGTGAGAGTATGAGGAAATACTTCAAAAATATGCATATATGTTAATCTCCCAAGAAACGAGGTATGATAAATTATGGTAAATGTTAAATTTTTAAACATTTATTATCGTGAGAGACACATTGCCGTGAACCCCCTTACAATCCTCCCCTCAGTCTGCACACACTCTTCCCATCGTCCGTCCTTGCCACCCTCTGCAGCAGTTCTGGGGTCCTCACTCCTAAGAACCTTTGGCTGTACTGTGCTGGCTGTCTTGATGTCCTGAATGGATTCAAAATGCCTCCTTTCCATGGTTATTTTGATTTTGAAGAAAAGCCAGGAGTCACATGAGGCCAGATCCAGTGACTAAGGTAGATGAGGACACAGCATCACGATTTTATAAGTCTGCCTGTCTGCTGGATGACACTTGGCAGCAAGCGGGATTCACTGTATTTTTAACCATACTTTAGTTCACTCACTCAAATATTAGTGTTGTCCCCAAACACCAACATAGCCACACCTAGCATTGTGTGCCTTGTACTCAAGTTGACTCATAATTAAGCTGACACATAAAATCAACCGCCACAGCACAAGCCACCAGAAATGTCGAGAAAACAGGGCTCACAACCCACAAGTCCTGAGCTTGCAACCACTGGGATGCAAGCCCTCTGTGCAGCCAGGGAGGTGAGCAGAGGTGTGATGCCCAGGAGCTGAGTGGTAAATATTCGCAGGGACAGATGGACCCCGCCACCATTCTGACCTGACCCTGGACAAAATGCTGCCCCTCTCTCCTCAAAGCCATCTCACTCAGATATAATAAGAAGGAAATGTGTTGTCTGACTCAATTGCATGAGTCTGCTAATAAACCAAAACTGCTTTCATTGTTATTAGCATGCATGATGTCCACGTTTCTTATGAAAATCCTCCACACTCATCTTCATCTTGGCAGCACCAGACATAATCTGAAAACAACCAAAGGTCACCAGAGAGATAGCCATGATGCTGCACTTTGAATAAAGCTTCAGCTGGAAGGCGGGAAGGTGTCCCTTGTCATTTCCTTGAGATTATTATGACACTGTGTCTGAGATCACTTGATTTATTCTCCTTTAGTTGATATTATTTATCCAAAGTTGCACAATATTTTCTTTATCCATTCATTTGTTGATGGATGCAGAGGTCATTTCCAACATTTAGCTATCACAAGTTGTGTACCTATAAAAATGGCTGTTCGTGAATGCGATGTCTTGAACTGTAACTTGATGTCTTGAACACTTTAGGAAAGATACCTTGCAGAGGAGTAGCTTGGTCAAGTGGAAATCCTACGTTTAGTTTTATGAGGAATATCCAAACTGACTTTTGGAGTCATTTGTAGAAAAATGGATGCTTTTGAGACCATAATGTTAAGTGAAATGACAGACGTGCAGGGTTAAATATCACACGGTTTCTCATACATGAGACAAACAGTGTAAATCACTTAAAGAGTAAAGTACATGATTCAGAAAGGAAGTTAGATCTGCAGAAAGGACGGGAACTCACAGATGCAGAGAGGGAAGCCAGGATGGGGGAGCAAAAAGGGTGAAGTTGTGTTCTATCCGTGCACCAAGTCGCCGCAGTGAATGCAATCACCATGTACTGCAAACTTGCACTCATAGAAATAAAAATTAAAGGCAGTCTTATAAAATTTGAAATTGTGGAGTATGACTTTATATGCATGCCATGTGGAATACAAATTTAGGTGCATGATAAAATACATGTCCCCTTGATTGTCTACTGTCACAGTACTGACCCAAATGATTCATTCATTAAAGAGTCAGTATGGGGAGGTTAAGACTCTGTTATGGACAAGATGTCACAATGCCAAATATCAACAATGTCACTGCTCAGTCCCTCCTTCACCTTGGAGATGTCACCTCATTGTGCTGGGCTTAGGATTTCCCTTGCAAGTAGATATTTCACTATATGATCTTTTTAAAGCTTAACTCTAAAATCATCTGAGTAAAAATTAGAGATATTAATGAAGGTCAGAGAGAAGACAGGAGAAATGTGAGCCAAACTACCCTGAATCTCATCAGAGCCAGCTGTGGAATGAAGACCCAGGTGGCACTTGGAAAGCAGCTCTTGACTGCGGGGAGCAGGGGCCAGTGACAGTTTCACCATTATCCCTCAAGATCTGAGAAGCTGTCCATCCTCCTCTTGAATCTGGGCTGTCCTCAAGATGTCTCACCACATGCAATATGGTGGAAGTGACACCTGCAGGTTGGTGGGATCGGGACTTCAAGACTGGCAGCTGGCGCTTCCTAGGTATTGACCTTGCTCTCACAGCGCAACTGTCTCACTGAGAAGGAGACAGAGGAGAAAGAGATGCACATGAGCAGCCATGGGGTCTCCACATCCCAGCCCCACTCCAGCACCCGAGGCAGCCATTGCAAAGTTCTTATTTTGGGTGGGAGAATCCTGGAATAGACCCTGCCACCCCAGAGAAGCAACAGAACTAATCCTGCCAGAAGTGCGTGTGACCTCCCAGCTGCACACATGTTCTTAGCCACTGAGTTGAGGGCTGGGTCTGTGTGCAGTGATCGACATCAGGAACAATCCCACCAATAACTCACTGTGGGATCTTGCAGCATCACAGTCAGCCTTTAGCTATGGGCTGCGCTGTGGGCCTGAAACCACTCGTATAAACAACGCCTGAACATTTGCTTCCCTCGCAGCTCCTCCTTCAAATAGCCCCCTCTTTCCCAGAGCTGTGCAGAGGAAGAACAGGCATAAAGAGAGACGGGAACTGGTGGCACATCTAGGAGACTTGGAAGGTGATTAACATCTTGCTTCCTCTTTCCTCAGACTCTGTCCAGGGCCCTCATGGAGACAGTGCACATGTGCATCCAACTCCATTGTCCTTGAACTCACTCTGTGGGACCCTTGCACATGCACTTGTCCCCCAAGCTCATTCTGAAGGCCCTGATACATTGATGGAGCCGAGCAGCTGCTGAAGCAACTTTCAGAGAGGCACATGAGACACTGAAGAGACAGACACGACCCTGGTGTGTTCAGGGAAAGATAAAGACGTTCAAGGGTCAGCACAGATCTGTGAGTTCAGAGTCATTCTCTGCTTCCTTGGATGACCAATTTGGTTTCCTGTGAAGTTCAATTTTTTTCAGTTTTTTGTTTTGTTTTGTTTTGTTTTTTTCTTATTTTTCCTCAGAGATTGTGTCTCTGGTCACTGATGATGAAAGATCCTGCCACATGGGGACACTTAGGAATTCTACCTGAATATTCAGGGGCCATGTACAAGGTACATGGATTATTGCTCTCTGTGACGTGTGTTCGTGTGCATGCGTGTGTGCGTGTGTGTAACCAAGGGTTGAACCCAGACCCTTTGCATTTGCAGCCCGTATTTATTTTTTTATTTTGAGACAATATGAAATGCACTCAGCTTCATTAACTCTTAAGACCACGTAAAACAAGCAAAACAGCCACTGCAGATCCCTTGATGTGGCTAAAATCTAAGAAGGTCCAGGGGAATTTGCTTAAATAACTGTATCAAGGAGATTGGCAACAAGCACGTACATTGTGTCCATGTAAATAAATGCTACCAACAGCACTTAAAATCTAGTAGATGCCTTTAAAAATCTCCCCCTGAAATTGTGTTTATTATTTTAACAGAAGAATTTCAAACTAGTTTTTACAAACAAGATTTGAAACTCCAGGTTAGTAGAGTTCAATTCATCGAGGTTTAGTTCTACAGTGGAATCTTTCTATAAACATTTACATTTACCAGGCTTCTGGGATGGTAGAGGGCTGGCATGCTGTTGGCTGTAATGATGTGAAGTGTGCTTTTTGCAGGGTGTATTTATTTTAGGGACAGTAATTGCTTTTGCATTTGAGCTCATGGAGTTGGAAATGTACATTATCCATGAAGTAAACATCACCAATTTTTCTGCACGGCCTCCAATGCTATTACTCATCTATGAAAACCTAACTTTAACTGTTAGACCATTTGACTCATCTTTGTAATTTTCCAAAGCATATGACTTGGCGATCCTGTGATTTATTTGGTCTGAACAGTCTGGATGTAGCATTCTGCAGCCAACCTTTGTTTTGCTGGTAGGATCTTTCAAGTAGAAGTTTGTATTTTGACAACTGCATAGCGGCAAATATTGGATTTTAGACAATTAAGATGGGCCAAGGATTTTCCAATGTGTCTTCAGGTCAGCTAATATTTATTCTCGCCACTAAAAGGAAAAAACAAAACAAAAACCTTGATAACTTTTTACTTTCCTTAGTTTAAAAAATATTTCTGAAATCTATTTTATAGATCTATTTTATAGGTTCTGAGAGGCTTTAAGACTATCTTATATAGGGGCTTGGGATTTAGCTCAGCGACATAAGAGCCTTCCTTGCCAGCTCGCAATCATGAGTTCAATCCCCGGTACCGATTAAAAAAAAACTATACGATACTTTGTGGGGTATTGCAATGGTTCTCAACCTGTTTGGCACCACTGACTGGTTTCATGGAAGAGAATTTCTCCAAAGTCTAGGGCTGGGGGATGGTTAGGGGTAGGGGGTGGTTTGGGGGTGATTTAAGGCATGCACAACCTCAGTCTCCCACACATGCAGTTCACAGAAGGGTCTCCACTCTATGAGAATCTCATATCCCACCAATCTCAGGAGGTGGCAGAGAGATGGGGATATTTGCAAATACAGCTCAGGCTTCAATAGCGGTGCATAACCAGGGATCAGAGAACCTCTGACTTAGAGAGCAGAAAACAACATCTGAGTGTCTGATCTCCATCAAACCTTTCCTGCAGCCCTGTCTGTGTGAATCCACTCTTCGGCCATCCCTTCTCCTCTCTGTGTCTGAGACACTCCCAACCTCCTGGAAGGGACTCACCTTAGTCACCTCTTTGAAGAATGATTTTTCAAATATAGAACCTGTTTCCACAAAGTACAGGTATCTCTTTTACATAAAGTCATTTAATTTGACACAATACCCATGGCACCCATCAATTTTTATATAGTTTAAACAGAAACAAAACTGCATGTGAAGAACCTGTGTTGCCACACTTTCACAATGAGCATGTATTATTTTTTTTTAAATCAGAGCAAAGAAACCACTGTTTCAAAATACCATCTTTGAATTCAATATATATGTAAAAGATATCAGGGATGTTCTATGTATGGGGCTGATCATGTGTCTCTGTTGGGTCTAGTTTGTTTTAAACTGCACACTTGTAGTAGTTGGTCTTTGCTTTTTCAAAAAGAGAGAGAAAGAGACAGTGGGAATATTATGAAACTTGTTCATCCAAACACAGCTGCTGTGCTACAACTACAATTTATTTGTCTGTTTTTGTTTTACAGTACCAGGAATTAACTCAGAGTCTTCACACTGAGCTATATCCCTGGCTCATTTATTGTATGTTTTGAGACAGGATGTGGGTATGTTGCTGAGTTGCCTAGGGTGGCTCAAATCTGTCGTCCTCCTGCCTCAGTTTGTCAGAGTTGTTGGGTTCTACAGGTCTGTACTCCCAAGTCAGAGCTAGAATTTAGTCTTTCTCTGAGTGCACTGCCCTCTCCACTGTGTCCTGCTTATCAGCTCTGCTGATGCATTGAGGAGAAGCTTGTAAAACTACAGAATCAGATTCTGGAGACCCGAGGCCGGCATCAGAGATGGTAAAGATCTACTCAGCTCATGGGCACTCATGCTGGACTAAGAAACAAGCTCTTATGTACTTTGTTAAACCAGGCTTCTCAGAAATCTCAATCTTTCTTAATTTATTTTCCAGGGGGCACTTTCCGACCCTCTGGAATGTTATCCTGAATTTGAGAAATAATTATATTCCCATTTGCTTGAGCAGGTACTGAGCTTCCTTCTGTGGAGTCAGTTCTGTGTTTCCCAGTGCGCAGGAAGTGATAATTTATAGTCCCTCAGATCTAAAGCTTGGATTCTCTAGCTTCCAGCTTTGCCCATCAAATTCACCCCAGTCTATATTGACACAGATACTATAATGATTAATTGAAGTAATGCAAATGAAGCATACTGAAAAGTCTTAGATCTCCCCTAGAATGTAGTCAGCAGTAAATGAATGTTGGCATTTATTATCAGCGTAACTGTGAGCAAAAGGGCTGAATGTGTCCCAGGAAGAAAACCAAGAAGAAGCTAGTCCCCTGCTGTGAGCCAGGAGCAGTCATGGGCCAGGTCAACTCCTTTGTGTGAGCCAACTGGTGCATGGGCTGGGAGATAAGAAGTGTCAAGCACCCCTCCACACACACACACACACACACACACACACACACACACATACTTGAAGCAAATGACTGATTCTGAGAAACACAGGCTGAGATGATAGCCATTGAAGTAAAAAAAAAATTAATGCTTGTATTATCTGATTGACTTTGCAGGCCTCAATCCTATAGTCTGATCATCTATTTAGAAGATAACAACATGCAATGTAGCAACTATGACGATTTCCTTCAAAAGTAGTAGCCCCTTTTAATTCCCTACTGTCTTGTTTTAAAGCCCTGTATCATTTCCACTGCTCTGTTTTGTTTGGTTTTATCATATCTGATAGCATGGGCTGCTGTTTTGTGGATAACAGTATATATTATGGGAACCATTGTTGATTTCCTAGTTTCTTGTTTTGAAGTCCTGTGTCACTTTCATTGTGTTGCTTAAACTGATTTTATTCTATTCTGCTTCATTCGATTTTCTTATGTCTGATGGTATGGGTAGCTATTTCAAAGCTAACAAGAGGCATCATAGTAGCCATCATTGATTTCCTATTACCTTATTTTGAATTCATATATCACTTTCACTGTTTTGTTTTAATTTGCTTTATTCTGCTTTATTTTGCTTGGTTTTATCCTCTTTAAAAACAAAAGTAAGGGCTGAGTTAATGAGACCACAGGTGACTGTAGTGCAGGGTGACATGGTTTTACCTGCCTGAACTCAGCATTTTATTGACAAATTCCTATCCAGAAACCCATGGAGAGATGGGGTTACTGGACAGGAAAGGAATTTGGGTCCCATAAAGAGTAACTTGGCTCACTGGGGACACTGACCAGGAGACACCTGGGATTTTGCTTTATAGAGAGTCAAATGGGTGCATTTTAGCAGGAGAGTAACCATTGTGGTAAGGGGAATTATGAAACTGCCATTCACCTCTCCCACTCACACGAACCCACCAAACCCACTTTCACCGCTTTGTAAGTTGCTAGAACAAGGACATAAGTAGACTCAGCCCTGGACTTCAAGGGTCTTGGAAATGCTAATGAAGGACTGGAAACGGCATTAAAGGACCAGAAATGGGCAATGTGGAGGCAAAGGTTCACCAGGGAGAGGGAGCAGAAACAGGGCCTGAAAGACAACTTATTCCCATCTCCAGAGTTTATCTGGGGTCCTGACCTATTTGTCTTCACAACAGTATTAGAAATACACTGTCAGGGTTTCAGGCAATGACATTATGAAAGTGATAATCACTTAATAAAATAAATTCAACCAATACTGAAGAGTCAAAGGACACAGGGTCACTCTGGGAGGCTGAGGCAAGAAGACTACAAGCTAAAGCCAAACCTAAGCATCATAACAGAGCAAGACCCTGTCTCAGAATAAAAGCAAGAGAATGCACCTTGGTGGGAAAGCCCTGCTCAACCACTGGACACCATTCTTACCCTGAAACACTCATAATTGTTATTAGTATTTATCAGGACATGTTTATAGGACATAATGTTTACATTCTTTGTGATAAGTGGGCATGTGTACATAGCACATCTCAATTACTATTTTTCATTCCTTCCCTTCTCCTCCCTCGTCTTCCCTCCATCCCTTGATGTCCTTCCCATTTGAGAAAGATCTGTCTCCTACGCATGTTTATAGCAGCATGACTCTTAATAGTTAAATCTTGGAAACAGCTTATATATCCTTTAACAGATGAAGGGATAAAGAAAATGTATTTACACACACTGGAGTACTATGCTGCCATAAAGAGGGAGACACCTGTGTCATTTGTAGGGAAATGGATACCACGGGAGACCATAATGTCAAGAAAAGTAAATCAGATGCACAGATTAAATATCATATGGTTTCTCTTCTGTGAGAAACTCACAATATAAATAAATCGCAAACACATTCATATTGTTAAAGAAAAATTTTCAAACTCTAAACTAGCCTGAGTATTTCAAAGCAAAGCTTTGTTTGTCACTGAAAATCCTAGGAGTTTACATATTTAAGGAGATGAGCACACTGGATTGAGCATTGGGAAATCAGTGAACACAAAGAATTGTTTTAGCAATAAGATTCTCATTGCATACTTTATTAAGGCAATTCTCCAGATTGTGATGATAAACAAATATCACCCACCAATGTGCTCAGGTGTTGGAAAGGAATTGGGGAGGTTTACAGGAGTCTCTGGGAGCTGGTGGTCTCTGGCAAAAATTCTGAAGATGAGAACCAAAAGTCTTTTTACAGTGATTCTCAGTAACTCCAGTCTGAAATTTGAAACACTATGCATGGAGACAAAATGTCCCAGGGGACATAATTAGATGCGAAGTATGATCAGAAATTAGAGCTATTCTGGATTGTGTTATACAGTAAAATAATTTGTGTCCAGGTATCACAAAGATTTATTGAGTTAGGGAGGCATCAATGATCATTGACTCTTGCATTTTTCAAAATACTATTTTATGTAAAGAATAAAACAAATTTGCATACCTGTTGTAGTCAGGGATTACAAGGAAAACAGTTACATACAGGACAATTTATAGTATTATTTATGATGGTCACACAAAGAGTCAAATACAAAGAAAGTGTAGGAAAGTTATCCACACACTAAAGACCTAGAAAATCTAGGTGATGGTCCAGATCCCATGGCAATGTCCTGCATGAGTTCACCTGCAGAGACCTAGATCCCATGACAATGCCTCCCACAAACCCAAGGAGGCCTACAGCTCAGGACAATGACTCATGCAAGTCTGTTTCATGGATCTCCACAGAGAAGGCCACAAGGTCAGCAGTGGAAGCCAGAAAGTCTGTGCCAGCAAGGTGAAGGATCTGAGCCAGCAGGCTGAGAGATCTGCACTGGAGCCAGGAAGCAAAGCTCAAAGTAAGAACCAGGGCTCCACTGAAAAGCACCACAGCAACGCTCAGTGACAATGAGGTTCTGAGCTCCTCCAACAATGAGAACAGCCAAGTTCATATCAGGAAGCCAGCAGGACAAGCTTCTTCTGAAGATTGAACAGCACACATCTTCTCCTCCGGAGCCAGGAAGTGATGTTCAACATAAGGACCAGAGCTCCCCCAAAGTGAACCCCAGCCATTCTCAGCGAAAAAGCTGTGATCTCCTTTGATCATGAGACCAGCCAAGTTTATATCGGCGAAGCAGCTAAGGAAACTCCTCCAGGAGAACCAATAGCAATAAGAGAATAAACAAGACCATGGAAAACCAACAACACTTCCTCTCTGGTTCTCCTTTTCATACAACAATCCTCAGGTGGGCCATCCCCATCCAGCACTAAGCCGATTCAGTGCAGCTGGACGGACAAGCTGACCACCAGTTACCACCGCACTGCAATTCCAAATAATAAGAGACTAACAATAGTTACAGTTATAGCACTGTGTATAATTAATCCTAAATAGTAACTCAGTACAGGACATAAACCAAAAACAGGTTTGCAAAAGAAAGAGATCAGAATGCAAACTTCCTTTTTAATGACTAAGAGATGTTTTTAACCACTTAATGGCTTATCCTGAGGTCACACAGTAGTGCCTTTGTTTACACCCTGAATACCCCAAGCATGGATCAGGCCAGTGTCATTTCAAATAGTTGGTCATTGTATTGAATAATTTGATAAAATTGTCATTTTTTTAGATTTCCCAATAAATTATATTATAAAATTCAATGAAAAAATATGCAATTGTTGGTCATCCTATGCTTAAATAATTGGACTGGTGTTTATATCCTCTCCTTATACCAAAAAAAAAAAAAAAAGAGGAAAACTGATCTAGCCTTCAATCCTCCCAAATAGAATAGATAAGATTTATCCCTGATCAGTAAGAGCAAGTCCTTCACTGCACAGGCTTTTGCATTGATTTTGGTTTAAGTTTTTGAATGAATATTTCCACGGTGCTAAAGGGATGTGTTAGTTTGGAAATCGCTGCAAAAGTCAGCATCCTCTTCTAGTTTTAAAAAAAAAGCAATAAAGAACTGAAAGTAAATGTGATTGCTACTGTGTTTTGTGCTCATTAGTATTAAGCAGTCTTAATAAGAATAGGCACTAAAACGTCTCATCCCGAATGATGAAGTCAATACCTTGAAATGTATCCAAAGGCTTTTTAAGTAATACGAAGCTATTTAGGACTCAGAGCAAGGTATTCTTCTATTGTGATGGCCAAATAAGTGACTATAATTAAGTCCACACAGTAGAACACCTTTCCAGTGCTCATGTATGTACTTTTTCTCAAATTTATAGGCACTGTTCCACCCAACACTGAACTGAATACTGTATAATTTTGTGAGCTACAGATGCAGGGACCTGACTCGTCATGGTAACTGAAGGCAAGCTTCCGGAAGTGTGTGTTTTGGGGCAGATTTGGAGGAAATAATAAGCCTGGCTTTGGGTACACTTTTGGGGCCTGTTTCTCCAGCCTGTTGATGCAGCCACCTGCTCTCGAGGCCCACAGATGGGGTCAGGGGAAGGGGACACAGCGAGGGTTCCCCCTCTGGAACGCCTGCTGTTAGAGACAAGGAGGAAGCAGCATCTCTGCAGGACACCTGGTTTTGTGGCGAGCATTCATAAACAGGACTCAGTTTATCTTCACAGGCTGTGCACCAAGACAGCACTCCTTGGCTCCTGCAGACTAGTTGGCTGTGTGGCACCAAGGACACCTGTCCTATGAGACGCAGGCTTTCCGAGTGGGCCCCACGGTGGCCTTGGTTTTGCTGTGCTGAGCTCCACTGGAAGTGGTCAGGTTTCTGATGAGCCCTCTTCCCTGTGGCAGCCAACGTGGCTGCAAGACAGGAATGGGGCATCTGTCCACAGCTGCCTCAGCATCTGCAGCTGCAGGAACTAGGAGTGAAGGTCACAGCAGATACCAAGGACAACAGAGATGCACAGAACCATGGGACCAGGTGCAGCCTCCTCTGCCAACTAGATGGGAAAGTTCCTCCAGGACCCTGGACCAAACTGCTGCACCATAGCTGAGGGGAAGCTGGGGAGAGGCAGTACCCACAGAATCCAGCAGGGATCTGCAGCACTGAGCCCAATCTCTGCACACAGCAGGTGCTTAAAAACACTGGTAGAACAACTCAGTGAACTACAGAGTTTAATTTTGTCTTGCATGTCCAGGCTCCTGTGGGAACCACCCAGATGACTCCCCCTGATTCTCCTTGAAAAGAAAAGCTGCGATCTGCAGTGTAGATAAACCTAGCCCTGTCTCCATGTACCATAAAGAGCTGGCTAGGCTATTACTTTGTCCCTACAATTGGCTTTAAGTAATGTGAATCCGGCTGGCTGAGGAGCTGAGGTATAATCTCTGAAGCAAAGTGACAGGTCAGTAGTAACCCGCCCAGTGACTTCCCAAATATGTGGTGGAGCCGTGTGGGATGTAGAGCCATGCTCCACGCGGTGGGCCGGGACCAAGGCTGTGACTTCCCAGGGCAAAAGTATTGTACATCAGAATTGAAGCACTGACCCCAAATTGTCAGTTATCATTTCAGTTGTGTTATGCAATTTACTCTCTTTGCATATCCTGCCCTCTGCTTATCACAGAGGTGATCTCAGACCTTCTACCTGCCAGCTCACATATTTCCTGCCACTCTCCCGTCTCTGCTCCCAGAGGCACTCCTCTCATGGAGAATCATAAAACCTGGGTTGGGCCCTGGGTCGTGGCCTTTGTTGCCTCACCCCGGGTCGCCCTGGAAGTGGTAGACTGGAATTAACTCAGTAGAATCTCAATAACTTCTCCACGGGATTATACATACAAACCTTTCTAGACCACGATGAGGAGGTTCTCTAGAGGCTGGCAGCCTGACAGAGATGAGAATCGATCCCTCAGAGGCTGAGCTGGTGTTGCCTGAGGTAAAAAGAGGGGAGAATGCATCGCAAATAATTGCATCCCAAAAAGCAGCCACGTGAGTATTGCTGAACTACGAACCCTTGGTTGGAAAGGCAGCTGGTCCCTATGTAGAAAGTGCCAGCACTGATTTTTCTTTAGTCTCAAGTTTGTTAACCCAAAGCACTTGACTAAGACTAAGAAACATGATATTTCCTTTCTAGAGATTTTCCGGTAGAGTGTGGGAGGGGGATACGCAGGCCTGAGATTGTGGAAAAGGCCAAGAGACAAGCAGGGAAAAGCATGAAGTTTGCTGGCTCTGGCAGGGTCACTTGGGGGCTCCCCACACAGAGCTGTGTGTCCATTCCAGATGGGGCTTTTCAGTAGCTCCCCAAGTAAAAACACCCAGGGCCCAGGATGAGAACAGTAAACAGAGGAAAAGAAACCACCTTGACCTGAATTTGGTTGTTGTCAGTGTCTAAGAGAACAAAACCCACGAAGCACTCCATCTCTGGCATGACGGTTAGGAATTCAGCTTTGGGGCTGAAGTCAGCTTTTGTGGTTCACGTCGGTAACCCCAGCTCTGCTCAAAACTGAGGCAGGAGGATCGCAAGCTCAAAGCCAGCCTGGATGGCTTGGTGAGACCCACCCCCCAAAGTAGAATGTAAGGAGACTGAGAATCATTTGGTGCATTTTTCCTAGCAGCTGGCAGGTGCTGTCTCACTTCTGCTGTGCTTCCAGTTTTGGGGAAGAGGGTTGGGAGGTGCCCACTGGTCTCTCCATCCCCATGGGCCCCTCTGAACACCCCTCCCATACCCCCTCTCTCCGTGCTCCAGGCCAGGTTACTTTTCCTATGCCAGTCTCAGTCTATCGTATAAAGTAGGGATTTTAAATATAACTTTGCAAGAGCCACTAGGCTCAGCATCTGTAAGAGGCACTATTTGGGGTGTCTGTTGGGTCTCAGGCCCCACAGTGCACGTGAGATCCCGGGAAGACTCCCAGGGGCTGCCCTTTCTGTGTCACTCTCAGGCAGCAGGTGGCTTTGCTTAGCTCCCTGTCAGTCACCTCACTCCCAAGGCTCCACCAGCCAGCCAGGGGGATCTGCCCAGGCATCTGTCCTGCCTCAGTGACGGAGGCACTTGACGTGTCTCCCGGGCGCGCCTGGCTCGTGTCTGCGAGCCTGGAACATGCAGTGCACAGTGATTGAGGAGCCAAAGAGGCACGCTGAGCACCACAGAGAAACTGGGTGTCCCCGACCAAGTACAGACAATTGCAAAGGGGCCGTCAGAGGGGAACCAAATGCTTCTAACTCTGCCAGCTCCAAAAAGCATCAGCAGCACTTGCACCCTCGTGATCCCAGCACTCTGGGAGGCTGAGGCAGGAGAATGTTCCTGCCCAGCCTGGGCAACTTAGTAGCTTAGCAACACCAAACCTCAAAATAAAAAATAAAAAGAGCTGGGGTTGTAGCTCAGTGGAAATTCCACTCCTAGTGCCGCTAAAAAAAAAAAAAAAAAAATCTGAGCAGGACCCTATCTTGACTTTGACTAAGCAAACAGAAGCCTCACTTGGCACTGTGTAGTTATAATACCCATTTCAATTTTGTCCTAGAGGCAGTGAATGAATATCAGCTACAGATTAAAAGTCAATAAAAAGTTCTTGGCCCGTAAGAATTCCTAAAGCAGAAAAAAGTGAAAATGTTCTCATTTTCATCTCTGAATAAGAGTGAAGATTAAAGTCAGGCTACGGAGGTGCACACCTATAACCCCAGCACTCTGGGAGGCCAAGGGTATAAACTCTGGTTTGGCCTGAACAATCTAGAGACTTAGTGAGGTTCAAAATAAAAACTGAAGCCAGGCATGGTAGTGCAAGTCTGTAATCCCAGCACTTGGGAGGCTGAGGCAGGAGTTCTCTGAGTTCAAGGCCAGCCTGGGCTACGTAAATGAGACTCTGTCTCAAAAAGAAAAAGAAAGAAAAGTGGAGGGGGTGGTGGAGAGAGACCAGGTAAAATACCGTTTAAACAGCAGCATTATCTCTGGAACATCAGAGCTTTGGGGTTGAACTCCAGCCTTTCACTTTCCCAAGGAGAAATTTCTTGATCGAAGTTCCAGTATAAAATAAAGTGCAGTGGTGTCCTCCAGCTGTCTGGGAAAGAGGGTGTTATCGGTGATCTTCACCAAGTTGCTGAAGAGGGCGCCTCTCAGGGTCTCAGGATGCTGGGCGTCCCAGGCGCCAAGACAGATGGGGGTGGGGCTCAGACACAGCTGAGCTTTGTGTTGAAAGCTTGGCTTCAGCCAGTATCACCACCAAGCTACACACTGGTGTCTGCTTGTCACTGGGGAAGTTTCTGGAATCCATATTTGCAGATAAGACATACGGCAGGACTAAAGGTAGGAACTTTTCATGCCAGATGCCACCCTAAAACACAAGCGTGCACACACACACATGCACATACAAGGGTACATACTAAAATTTTTTTTGTCTCCCTCTGACTCACTCACTTCTGACTTCATTAAACAAAATTTCAATGTTCTGATCATCAGCAGAGTGAGACTGGATAAGATAAATTCACAAAAGAAGTTTTTAAAAAGACAACACATCATTTACATCTCTGGACATTTCTAAGAGACATATATGGAATACTACCTCTTTACCCAAGGGCTTTCTGAGAAATTTCCCTGAAACGCCCATCTTTTTTTGAGGGAAAGAAGAACCAAGCACTTTTAGAAGCAAGTAAAGAATTTATAACCAAAAAGAATTTAAGATGTGTTTAAGAATTTAAGGCGCCAACTCCCCTAATGAATGAAACCTTGTGGCCTGCAAATACGTACTAAATCAAATTTTTAAAAATTAAAAAAATAATAATTTATCAGCATCCTAGACAAGTATAGTGGTATACTTCTATAATCCTGGTACTAGGGGAGGCTGAGGCAGGAAGGTTGCAAATTCCAATTAAGTCCAGACAATGTAGCAACTTAGTGAGACAATCCTTCACCAGGACAGTCACTGGAAACCAGCACACAGCTGTCCACAACCCTCCTCTGTTAAAAAAAAAAAAAAAACCACAAGGCATGCATAGGCCCAGGGCCTGAGGCCAGCTCCCTGCTGTGGGGTGAGATAGCAGGAGGGTCTCTCTCTCCTTTTGCTGCTTTTTACTTTATCAACCCCTAAAACCCTTGACAAAATCCCCAATTACTGACGAGTGCTGACAAGGACCTGGACTGAAACCATCCCTGGTACCAGGAGGCCTTGCTGACCTGAGACCCACTTTGGGAGACAGAAGTAGAAATCTTAACTCTGTCACTTTTATTTTCCCTCTTCACAGCCTGGCTTAGCCTGCCATGGTGGTGCACAGGTGTGATCCCAGCTCTGGGGAGACTGAGTCAGGAGGATCGCCATGGGTTCCGGGATAGCCTGGGCAACATAGTGAGTTCAAGGCCAGCCTGGACTACATAATGAGACTCTGGTAAAGAAGAGAGAAAGAGTTTGGATTTTCACAATAGTTACCACTTGGGGGTGCTTATGAGACTCACTGAGACCTTGGAGGAGTGACCACATCTTTGGACCCTGAGCCCTCCAGAAAGTCCCTCTATCGCCTGCACCCTCAGCCAGCTCCGCCTAGCTCTCAGATCCCAAGGTTCTCTGGGTGTCCTGGGCTGCTCCCTGTTGCCTATGCACTGTTCCTTCCCGATGTGTTCTAGTTCTGTTCTCCCTGGAAGCTCCCGCCACTGCCAGAGCCGGCCCATCCCTGGAAGGTCCACTCCCTCCCTAGGGTGTGGGGCCAGCCCTCCCTACCTGCTGACCTTGGCTCTGCATCTCCACAGAGCTCTTTCCTCAGTGCCAGGGAAAAGGACTGGGTTCCCTCCCCTCCCTGACGCTTGGCAAGAGTTCTGTAGATGGCACAGAGGCAAAGTGTCTCTTGGTGAACAAGGGTCCTAGCCCATGAGAGAATGGAGCCAATGAGTGGGAACGTCAGGAAGCCGAAGCTCTCCTGGAGCACGTGAGCCATGTGCACCAGCAAAACGCATCTTCTGGCACAAATGTGTGCTTGAGCCTGTGAATGCAAACACCATGTCAGGCCCTGAGTATGTGCTGCAGGCCAAAGCTGCTTCACATGCTATTCCAAGTCCACGCTCACCTTGCACACATTGGCTGTCTACTCCAAGCTCCCTTCTGCATGATGCCCTGCAGCCCCACATCCCGCCCCCAGCCATCCTCAGGGACTCTCTCCTTCTCTTCAAGAGGCAGGTGCTTCTGAAAACCACGTTTCTTCCAGGCAGCTGTCACCCAACGTCCATCACAAGTTAAAGTTCATTGCAAACTGCAAAATCAAGTTCAGCCCACTCTGTCTGTTCTTGGCAAAACTCAGACTGGCTGGATCCAGTATCTGCTCCTTTCAGCTCCTCCCTGGGCGTTTGTAGAATGACACAAGGCCAGAGGTGAAGCAAGGGCTCTATTCCCACTGGAGGACTAGCCCACAGCCACAGGAGGAGACTTGATACGCTATAGGAAGTATCAACCTGTGCACTTGTTGAATGATTTGGGGACAGGAAACTTAAACATGGCTGACACATTTGCCCCAGCCTCACCACTTTGTATGTGTTAGCTCTAAATTGCCCCCAGAGTCTCATGCACTCAGAGGTCAGACTTCAGCAGGTGGCTGGACCACAGGGGTGCTGTGTCCATCAGTGGATTCATCGGCTGAAGAATCCATAGCCAAATGAGGTGCTAGGAAGCACAGCCCATCCAGCAGACTTGCGTCGCTGTGGGTATGACCTGGGAGGCTTCATCTCCCACTCTGGCTACCTCTTTTTTCTGCTTCCTGACCATCGGGATGTGAGCATCTTTCCTCCACCATGCTCTTCTTGCCTTGGAACCAGCTGACCATGGACTGAATCCTCTAGATCTGTGAGTCTAAATAAGCCTCTCCTCCTTTGATTTGTGTTTGTCAGGTGTTTTGTCCTAGGACTAGAAAGTGGCTGAGACACCATTTATGTAGAGAAATACAATCACATGCAAAGGACTCAGAAAATAACTGTGACAAGCAGACATTATCTAGTTTAGAGGGGAAAATAAAGATGATTTGAGGGAATACTGATCCACAACAAGCAAACACACGCAAAGGAAGGCTGGTGTTTGCTGCATCCTCTGTCTTCCTTGCTGGAGAGACTTGGGTCTGGGTCCAAGACCATGGAAATACCCTAGAAAGCATGTTTTCCTGAAGATGCTCCTGTCATCTTACTTCAGAATAGCTGTGCGCAGTCATGTGTGTGATCAGGACTGGAGGGAACAAGCATGTCCTTGTCATGCGACCCCACTGGGGCTCAGATACTTGCCGTCTCCTGCCGATGTTCAATGCAAGGGAAAAGGGTAGTGTGGCAAGCTCCTAATCATTAAATGCCTTCACTAAAAGAGGCTGCATTGATTAGGGTCCTCTAGAAGAACAGAATCAATAGGAAATATATGCATCATTATGCAAAGGCATTTATTAGGTAGCTGTGGTGAATTGAAAACTGGTGGTCAACTTAAACACCAGCTGAACTGAATCAGTTTGGCGCTGAGCATGGATGGCCCACCTGAGGACTGCTGCCAGCATTTAAAGGAGACGTGGAGAGGAGGTGGTGGGTTCTCCTAAGTGTTGTTTGGAGCGGTCCACTCTTTTGGAGCGCGTGGTTCTCCTGGAGGTGCTTGTCACACAGGCCTCCCTGATATGAACTCAGCTGTAATCACCGGAGAGTGGAAGACCTTGTTGCTGCTGAGAGTGGCTGGGGTTCACTTTGGGGGAGCTCTGGTCATTACTCTGAGCATCGCTTCCTGGCTCTGAAGGGGAAGATGTGCACTGTGCATTCTCCAGGAGAGGCCTGTCACACTGGCTTCTTCATAGGAACTCCGCTGTTCTCATCACTGGAGGAGAAGGAGACCTGCTTGTCACTAAAGATGGCTGTAGTACTTTTCAAGGGAGCCCTGGTCCTTACTTTGAGCATCGTCTCCTGGCTCCAGTGCGGGTCCCTCAGCCTGCTGGCGCAGATCCTTCATCCCGCTGGTAGACTTTCTGGCTTCCACCACTGATCTTTGGGCCTTTCCAGCACAGACCCATGAAACAGACTTGTATGAGTCCTTGCTGTGGGCTGCAGGCCTCCAGTTGGATTTGTGGGAGGCGTTGTCATAGATTTTCAGCAGGTTCTTGTCATGGTACCTGGACCTTTGGCTGGATTTTCTAGGTCTTTAGTGTGTGGACAGATTCCCTGCACTTTCTTTGTATTTGATTCTGGTGTGACCGGAATATAATACTACTACAAATTTTGTGTCCTGTATGTTATTTTTTCCCTTGCAATCCCTGACTACAAAGTAGCTCATAGGATCAGAAGCAGCAATAAACAAAACAAAACAAAACAAACAAACAAAAAACTGCAGGTCATCAGTACCAGAGATCCAGGAACTGCTCAGCCCAAGTGCTGGAAGCCTCAGAATACAAGGGGTCAAGGATACAGCACCACCCAAAGTTAGAGGCGTGAAACTCCCTGGACATTGGCTTCTGTAAGCCTGCACTGGAAGCTGAAGAAACAGGAGACCTGGTGACATATGTTGTAAGATAACAGCAGCAAAGGATGTACCTATTCAAGACAGGAGCCCTTCCCAGCAAGCACACTTCTTTCTTCTTTCCCTTTTTAGTCCCTCCAGGCTGCAAGCCTATTGGTTGGTGTCACTTACTTTCTGGGTGGGTCTTCCTCAGTTTGCCGGCTGGCATGTCAATCATCCACAGACATGCCCAGAATTATACTTTATCAATCTAGCAGGTGGTTTTTACACATCAAACTGATGTCATAATTGATGGTCACAGCGACACGCATCGATGCCACCTAGGAGCCACTGCGAGGCTTCATCCATTGCCAAGGCCACACACAGCTGCAAGGGGTGCTGGGAAATGGAGTCTCTGTTCTGATCAACTCCCCCAGCTCAGGGCAGTTCAGGGGGAACTTGGGAACCCCAGCAGTCTGGCTGAAGTCTGGTCTTGGCCATCAGACTTCTGGGCTCCCTTCCTCTCAAGAAGCTGGAGGCTCACCTGGTTTCTACCCAGCATTAAGCGTGGCTTCTCTGGGTTATTCTCCACTTCCTCCAGCAGCCTCATGGCACACCTGTGTACCAGCATGGCTGAGTGTGCGGTAGGTGCCACTGTCCTTCCCCGTGCCCTGTGCGCAATGGTAAATGCAATGAAATAATTTTCAGCCATATGCTGTTTTATTACTCCACGTTGGCAGGATGCGATGTTTGCAGGACACAGGTGTTTGCATCCCTTGTGTGAAACTGGTGCACGTCCACAAAGCATCTTGGTTCATTTTTGTCCCTTGTCTGTTCTCCCTCCCCACCGCTTCCCTCTTGCAGTCCCCCTCCCTCTGACAAAGATCTGTGTCTCCATTCCTATCACCTATGTTTTATGTTGTTCTCTATTTACACTTTGAGTTTCTCATGTGAGAGAAGCCATGCGATATTTAAGCTCCTGTGTCTGATTTATTTCCCGTAAAGTGACGTTTATCTTTCTGTATGGCTTCTGTAGTCCGCCAGGGGTAAACGCCACGTTTTCACTGTCCGTTTGTCTGTCGGTGGACACAGGCTGCTTCCTCCGTTTAGCCATCACGACCTGTGCCTCGCTAATCACGGGTGTCCACCAGTCACTGTGAAGCGATGTCTTTAACGCTCGCGGGAAGACACTCGTGCTTTTCGAAATGGGAATCACTTTTAAATGCCGGCTGTTCTGCGGTGAGCAAGCGGGCGTCGGGTTGCAGAGACGCAGTGATCTGTGCCATCAGCAGGGCGCTTGCCCGTGCCCGCGGCGCCTCGCCCCTTGGGGCCGCCGCCCTGCGCGTCCTCCCCGCCCTCTGCGGAGCGGGCCGGGCCCGAGGGCTCCCGGCGCCCCCGCTCAGCCCGAGAGCGCGGCCGAGCTGAGCGCAGCACCTCGGGACGGTGGGAGGCGAAGAAGGAAGAGAGCGAGCCGGGGCGCAGTGGGACAAGGGGAAGCTCGCGCCGCCGCCCGGGCAGCCGCGCTAGGTCTGGCACGGTTTGAACCACGGGAGCCCGGCCGGGTCTCGAGTTCATTCCTCACGGGTAGGAAAGGGTGCCCCGGGCCTTGGGAAGCGGCGTAAATAGCAGGAGGGGCGTAGGAGAAAACCCGGCTAAACGGGCTGCTGGTTACGGGAGGGAAGCGGTTCCCCGCGGCCGGTTACCAAGGCAACCGCGCGGGACCAGCCGCCCCCCCCCCCGCGTTCCCTGCCCCCGCCCGCCCGAGAGAGGGGGCGCTCCGGGGCGCAGCTCACAAACCCCGGAAGCCGGGGAAGCGGGTGGGGCGAGATGGGACACCCCACCCCCACCCCACCCCCGCTTTGCCCCTAAACTAAAACCTGCTGAGATCTGCGCTCCACGAAGCCCTTAAAGGAACACGCACGGCCTTGGCATGACCCGAGCGCTTAGGAGCCCCGAGCACAGAATTTCATACATCTGTGCGGCGTCTTTCACGGTTATTGCTTCCAACCTCTCCAGGGAACATAAGCCCAGCGACAGAGAGGGTCTCCTGTTAGGTCTCCCTGGGAGTTGATGGCCAAGCAGGTCTGGGAATACAGTCATCAGTACCCGAGGCCCTGAGACCAAAACTTAAAGAAAAAATATTGAGGATTAGGCTAAGCATTCAAACCCACACAGCGAAGCTTGCAGTTTCACAGCAAATTCTATGAGGTCCTTGGAGAGCGTGTGGAGTTGGGCGGTTCCAGCCACCCAGGTGGAAGAACGATCCAGAAGGCCACACATGGTGGTCCATGATCCGAAAACTCAGGAGGCTGAGGCAGGAGGGTCACCATGAATATGAGGCCAGTCTGAGCTACCTAGTGATTTTAAGACCCACCTAAAATACAACATGAGACTCTGTTTCAAAAAACAATGTTTCTCAGAATATTTTTTTAAAAAACAGCCCCCAGGAAAAGGCAAAGAGTGAGAAAATGAGAGCCCAAAAGAAATATTTTATACCAGGAGACTTAGCAGACCTGCATGCAGTGACTCTTGAGCAATGAACATTTGCGGTGAAGTCTAAAGCTGATCATTAAACTCCTGACAGCAGAAGGAATGTGATGTGACCAGTGGCCATGCATAATGGATGACCTTAGGGTCCATCAGCGGGGAGCCTGCACTGGTGACAAGGTCTGAGAATCCTGCTCCAAACCTTGCCTCTCAAATCCTCCCGCAGTGCAGTCTCAGAGGAGCTGGGGTCTCCGAGGAGCCCCAGACAGAAGCAGACAGGGGCCACAGTTCCCACCTATTCAGGAAGCTCTGAGGGTTTGTTACAAGGTTTTTCTTCCTGGCATGAATTTGCACAATTTCAACTGAAATATTGTCTGTACATCTCCTTGACAGTCTCTCACTGGGGAGATATTTTTTCCAGCATTGCAACCTGTCAGAATCCAAGCAGTGATCTGATTGTTAAAGGCAGAAAAACACCCTGATTGCACAGGAAGATGGTCAACAACTTGACATTTGGAGAATTTTCTAAGTTTTTTGTTTCTGGTCTTTTTTTTTTTTTTTCAAATTATAGATGTGAAAGGAACACGGGCTAAATATCTCCTCTTTCTCATTCACCCCTGGGGGGCTCGCCACAGCAATTTAGGACATTTCAGTGACAGGATGCAATTGCTGGCTGCTTGTTGGCGTGTTCGTTGTGGCCATGGAAGCTAATAGACTGGAAGGACAAAGGACAAGGAGAAGGCTGGCCAGGTATGGGACAAGCAGCATGAAGCTGGGAACGTTTGAAGCTTACTAAGGTTTCTGGTTCTAAGAGTCACTTTTGAGCCTGTGTAAAACTCAATAGTTCTTACAGAAGCTGCCATTGAGACTACGGGCAAGTGTAACCCCAGTACTCTGGGAGGCTGAGGCGGAAGTTTCTCACTTTTGAGACCAATCTGAGCAATTTAGCAAGCCCATGTCCCAAAATAAAAAATAAAGAGTGAAAAAGTGCTGGAGAAAAGGGGTTCAATTACAAGGCCTTGGGTTCAGTCTCTAGTCTTGGGAAAAAAAGACTGTAGCACCTAAAATTACTGCCTTTCTTTTCTACACCAACAACGTATTGGTTTCTTTTTCTGCCAAGGCCTCCCTTATCAAAATTTTCTGATCTGTACTTATTTCAAGTAAGTCCTAGAGGGTGCAGCACTGAGTTTTGTATGTTGTTTTGTTGTAATACAGAAAACCATGTACTGCTCAAAGTTATCTGGTCACCACCATCTCATTTCAGAAAAAGCAATTACTTTGTATCAGAAAAATAAATGCCATCAGCTAATCTAGGCTCCAGTTTGACAAAGGATCAGATAGACCATGGGCTTCTCATTCTACAGTTTTTCAAGTTGTGCTTGGTTATCTGTGTGTGTGTGTGTGTGTGTTACAGTAGATTGAACTCAGGATCTTTGCACAGATATATATGTTCCATTTTTTCTTACTTTTATTTTGAGACAGACTCTCACTAGTCTCTCACTAGGTCCCTGAATTGTCTAGGCTGGGCTCGAACTTGCAATCCTCCTGCTTCAGCCTCCCAGGGTGCTGGGATAACAGGTATGTCGCCTCACCCAGCCTCGGCTCTCTGTTCTTGATATTTAGCATCCAGTACACACTAGATGCTGATAATTGAAATTTAAAATCAATTTTTAATTTAAGAAAAGAAGAGAGACAAGAGAAGAGTTATTTTTAATCAAAACACCTAGTGGCTGGCATTTCTTTTTAAAAATCATTATTATTAGTGTCTTGCTGAGTTGGAGATTGAACTCAGGGCCTTTCCACTGAGCTGCACCCCAAATCCTACTTTATTTTATTTTTAAATTTTAATTTAAGACAGGATCTGGCCAAATCTCTCAATTGTCCAAGCTGGCCTGGAACTTGTGATCCTCCTGCCTCAGCCTCCAAACATGCTGGGAGAATCAGCTATGAATATAAACAAGGAATATGCTCTTCCCACAAAGCAAAGAGGAAATCTGACGTGGAACTTGGTTATTCCAACAGCGACTATTGCACCCTCATCTTTCCCCTTGCTCGGAGTCCTTCTGCCAACGTAAACAGAAACCTCAAGTTTCCAAAGTGGTGCTAATTGTATGATACTCGAATTAGTAACATGGAATGAAACTACATCTTGCGCTTCTCTTGTGCCTTTATTTTCTAAATTGTTATTCCACTTCCCAGAACAAACTATCCAGGACAATAAATTTGGAAAATAAAGGAAAACGAGAAGAAATTTGCAAACCCTGTAGGTGCTACAGTCTAGAAACAGTAACTGTGGACATTTTCGTGCCTTGTCTTTTAGAGTTTCCCACATAGACTTATGGATACTTAATATGAACATCGTCAGGCTATAATTTTGCTCCCTGCTCTTTTATTTTCCATTTTATTACAAATTCTTCCATATTACAATGACAAACTCATTATAAACATTACTCTAATGACTGCGTAATTATGTCCCATAATTTACTTAGCTATTACCCTATTGTTGGACATTTAACAGTTGCAAATTCTTTACTGTTACACATAATATTGCAATAAACACTTATTCATTATTAAGTATATTCAGTACTTTGGATTCGCAGGATAGATTCCCAGCAGTCAAATTGCTAGGCCAAATTGTTTGTAATTTTCAATAGATCTTGGTATATGCAGCCAAAATGCTTTCCATAGAGATTTCTTGGAAATTCTGTGTGTATATCTGCAGAATGTCTCCATTTAAAAATCATCACATTGAATGCATATTTTATGTCGAATCTGTATCTTGATTATAGTTTTGGAAAATATTGTTGCTCCAGCTATTTCACGAAGTAAGCCCATATTATGGTTTTTCTAAAGGAAAAATATCTCTCAATTAAGGTACAGTGTTTAAGAATGAGCGCTGGGTGTTATTGGTTTTGCTGAGGGGGTAACTACCCACCAGTCCTGATTCCTGCTCGTGGATCTGATTAGAGCGAATGCATCACTTTGGAGAAACCATCCACGTACTGGTTTGTAGATTCATCTGCGTGTTTGCTGAATGACAAATCACAGCACGTCAGCGCTCAGACACCACGCAAGCTCCACCAAGGTGAAGATGGGGCTCCTCTGGCCCCCGTCCGTCTTCCCATTTACAAAAGATCTAGCTCCCTATTGCTTATTATTTATCTTTTATTTTGTTCTTTAATTTAGTTATATTTTGCAGTTTTCCATGTGAGAGAAATGATGTGATATGTAAGCTTAGGTGTCTGATTTATTTCACTTAGCTTTATGGTCACAAGGTGCATCCATCCTCCTACAAATGACTCAAAGGTATCCTTCTTCCTGGCAGAGTAGGGCTCCTCCACTGTGTATAAATGCTACATTTTCTTTATTCATTCATGTGTGAATGGAAGGCAGAGAAAGAAACACACTCCTGGCCCTTTCACACAATCATCCTCCTGCAGCGGGTATGCAGCGGCGCTACATGATCATGTGTTCTGAGGATGGATAATGGATATACACTGTTTTGCATATATATTTTTAAACAGCGGCTCATTCTGCCCCGAAATATCATAAGGTACTGTTGCAGTAGAGATGAGAGCAAGCAGCAAGCATTGACAAAGTCCTCTATTGACTTCCTTCCTGATTCAAAGCTGTCCCACCGTGGTGAGGCCAGCACACACACCCCCCTCTTGTTCCTGTCCTGTTCCCAGGTGGCACAGGGCCAGGTTTCTTCCTTCCGAGTATAGAGGAAGCACTCATAGAACTTCATGGAACAGGGTTCAGCATAAGAGGGACCGGATGCCAATACGTGTGACAACCTCGAAAATGCGCTGCTTGGTGAACAAGCCCAGATGCAGTGCTCCATCTATGATATGGCTCCACTTCTACAAAATGTCCCAAATAAGCAAATGCATAGGGATGGGGAGGAAATCAGCACTGTGCTAGGTGACAGAGGGATGGGACCTAAGCAACTGTCAATGGGGCGGGATTTCTTCTTGAGATATGACTATGCTCTACGATTAGTTTTTGTAGCCAATCATAGTAGCAGAAGCTGCTAATCCCAGAATTCTGAGCAGCTGGGGCAGGAGGATCACAAGCTGGAGGTCAGCCTCGACAACCTGCAGACCTGGGAAGAGTCTAATGTATACATGCAAGATCTCATGGAGCCTCTTCTCTGTACAGGCTTCTGGGCTCAACTTTGTGATCCTCCTGCTTCAGCCTCCCATAATGCTGGGGTTACCTGTGTGCATATTTGGCTAGGTTTCACCTCCTTCATCCAGTGCCTTGTGCCTGCCCATTTTCCAAACCGTATTTTCCTGGCTTTCTCAGCTTTTCCATGAGCAGCCCAGTTCACACTCACTTCATTCCCCATCTGGTTAAATCATGCATTACCAGTGTCTCTCAGATGCCATCAGGTACAAAGCCAGCCACAAAAGCTGGTACCAAGAGCATTTGTAAGGTGGCAGAGACAGAGAAAGAACAAGAAAAGTAACGGATGCTTTTTAGCTTGTTACTGGTAAGTCATGAATGTTGAGCTGGTGTTGAGAGGGCTTTGAGCTGGGTGTGATGATGCAGAACTGTAATCTGTCAGAGAGACTGAGGCAGGAGCTTGCGGTCCTCTGCAAACTCAAAGGTCAGCTCGGTCTTAACAAGATCTTGTCTCAAAATTAAATGTTAAAAAGAGCTGGAAATGTAGCTCAGTGTTAAAATGTGCTTGGCCGTGTTTAATTCTCAGGACTGGAGAAAGCCAGAGACACACACATGCAGAGAGAGAGAGAGAGAGAGAGAGAGAGAGAGAGAGAGAGAGAGAGAGAGAAAGGGAATACATTGGCAGCACATTAGAAGACACCTAAGAAAATTATTAACTGTCACCATGCAGCATGTAAAGCACGTTGGTAGCTACAGCTCTAAGGGAAGCAGGCTCATTGCTCCAGGCGTACTGAAGACCAGGAGGTGCGCAAGTCCTCCACAGTCTCCACGCTGCTTTTAGTGGTGCTAGTTTGTTTCACTCATGAAAAGAAAATGCAAAGCTCAAGTTTGTAAATATTTTGTGCAAGACTCAGGATTTTCGTGATGGTCATGAAAGTTTCCCTGACCCCGAGCAGTTTAGAGATGCATCAGCTGAAAGCCAGCCCAACTAGAATCCTTCTTGTGGCCACTTTAGCACATGCTGAGTTTATACCAACACCAGGACTCTTACAAGGAAATTGGGGTATCAAGTAGGAAGATACGAGGTCCCATAATTGGAGGGAGGGTATAGAAGGGGATTTGAGAATTTCAGGCTCCCTTCAACTGTCACCTCTCCTAGGCAGCTGAGACAAGGCCCATGCCTGGATTAAAGACCCCAGAGATTTTACTCTGGGGAGGATCTTTACACAGAGAAGCCACTAGGTCTCATGTCCTAGTGTGAACAGTGCTCGTCATCTACACAGCTATAATAGGAGTCAGACCCCAGCGTGATGCAGGGCAGGATTGCTCTTATTCAAACACTACCAGTGAACCTGTACAACCAACATGAATACAAGACTGCCAATTTCAGCATAAGAAGCTCAGCAAATGATGAGAGGAATCATCTGAGGATGTAGCCTGCAGCCCTACAAAGACATCACTGGCCCCTGGTTGAGCCTGATCATATGAACAATTCAGTGCCAGCACTTCCACCTGCTGATATGTGGTCCCTGTGGTCCTCGCTCCATGAAGGTTGAACTGAGCATTTGTAGTGACATCACATGGCCTGTAGAGCCTAAAATGCTTACTATCTGACCTTTTCACAAAGTGTCCTAGCCCTTGGCTAGATCAGGAAAGATGACTATAATATATATTCAGATATGCCCATCACACCTCTGTAGTTATAAGAGATCTAGTTACAATATGCCATCTGGAGCAACTGAGCAACCTAATTGTTTTGTGAGAGTGAATTGGTGCTTTCATTAATGTGCTTTTGGATGCTATAATACGACACATTATATAAACAGTTTCAAGAAAGAAAGGTATATTTTGGTTCATGGTCTCAGAGGGTTCAGTCCATGGTAAGTGGCTTGATTGCTTCTGGGCCAGTGCTAGGGCAGAACCATCATGGTGGGCAGCAAGACACTGAGCATTACAGATTGTCTCATGGGGGACAGGAAGTACAGATAGGAAAGAGAGGCTGGTGACAAGATCTGCCTGTTCAGGTATGACCCCCCCACCTACTCCTCCACCTGGAGTTCCCAATTCTTCCCAATGTTGCCATCCTCTAAGAACCAATCCTTCAACACCTGAGTTTTAGGGGACATTTAACATGCAAACCATATGAGTCCATCTCAAATGAAACTCAGAAGACAGAAATTCCTTAGAGAAATACAGAAAAAATAAATAAAATTTTAGCAGATCGGGATTGTTAGCAAAGATGTATCACATTCAGGCCACTCGATTGCCATTTAGCCATGCTTTTTGGGGAGGCCTAACATAGTTTCTTCCATTGAGAATGGGGTTTGGAGGAATCAGCGTCTTTGACATCAACCTGGTGGCTGTTCCTGTAGGTCTGTCTTTTCCTGGGCAGGACAGTCAGACTCCTTCTCATCTGCATGGTCACCAGAAATCCCCCCTAGTAGAGGAGGCTTTCCTAAATGTGAGAAGTGTAAGGTCTGCAAATATCTGGCAAGTTTCTTTTCCACACCTTAGTGAAGACAAGGTTAGGATAAAATTGAACCTTGGGGGCTGGATGGAGACACGGTGGGGGGGGGGATACACAGCCTCCTGAGTACCCCTTCAAGGGACATGATTGTCAGTTAGGTTTGATTTGAAAGCAACACAGAGTGACAGGATCCCCTTCATTGTTCTGATTATGATTCAGGTACATGGAGGTTTGGTCACAAATTGTTCATTTAATTTTTCTGTGCCTCTCTCATCACTCTTACCAGTGCACTTTTAAGGTACAGGCATCCACAAACAGAAAAGTCAGGTGGGATATAGAGGAAAGTGTCCAAATCTGTTCTTGATTTCCAGCAAAATTTCTCTGAAGTCTTTTCCTTCTGTTCCCTCATCAGCCTACAGAGGACCGGATATAATGTATAAAGTCAGCCAAGGCGGCAAGTGACCCAAAGGGCTCATTCAATAACTGATAGCTCTTTTATTATACTGTTCAAGGATTAAGCTGCTTGGAATTGCTAGAGTGGAATATGTTATTTCCCCTGCCCCCAAATCTTCACAGCTAAAGATGTTCTAAGCAGATATTATCATTGCTTTTGCAGTAAGAGTCTGGATTAAAAAGCAAATATTAAAATGGTTATTACTTCTAAGTAAAGATGGTGACTGGAACCCATGCATATCTGTGTTTCTTCCTTCTTGTAAAATCACATTTAAATCTTTTAAAAGCCATAAACCCATTGCATGGTTTCTTTTATACAAAAAGCTCGAAGCACAAATACATGGAAGGGGAAATAAAGGGTAGATAACAGGAAATGGGGAGAGAGAATTTTTGCAAAAGGAAAGGGGACCAAAGGGTGAAGAGGAGAGGGAAGGGAGAGTACAAACAACTCCCTTCGACGATTGCAGTCGTCGGGGACCACAAATATGGGCTATAAAAAATAGCTTTAGCTATAAAAGGAGAAAGGGAAACTCCATGTTTAGGTTTCTGGAAAGCAAATGGATTGGAGGCCTGACTCAGGAGAGGTAAGAAAGCTAAATCCCAAAGTGAACTGAGTTTATCAGGAGACTTGGTACCTCACAGGACCAGTTATGTCTTCCTCTGTCCTTGGCACAAATGTCCTTCTTCTTCTTTCCCATTCTTGCCATGAAGGATGGAGAAATTTACTCTTGTAAGATGATAAAAGAAAATGAAGCCATTCATAATTTGGGGTCACTTGTAAGACTACTCTTTGCTGCAGTACTGTTTCTTGTGTTACTATTTGTTGCAGTTATGATTTTTACTATCAGTTCATTATTCTGTGACATTACTATTTTACATTTGTTGCATTACTATTTGTTACAATATTATTTGTTGCACTGCTATTGTTACATTACTATGTGTTACTGTTATTATCTGTTATATTACTATTGTTGCATCACTGTTTGTTACATTACCATTGTTACTATTTCTTGAGTTACTATTTGTTGCAGTTACCATTTGTTACATTACTGTTACATTATTATTTTACATTTATTACATGGTTTATTACATTATTATTTTTACATTTCTATTTGTTACATTATTACTTGTTATATTATATTTGTTAAATTGTTACTTGCTACATTTCTATTTGCTTCTATTTCAAATTTGTCACATTCCTGTTTATTACATTATTATTGTTACATTACTAGTTATTACACATTACTACTTGTTACATTACTATCTGTTACATTACTTTTACAACAGCAGTGGTCTAATATACCCACTAGCAGGCACCTGTAAAGAATTTTAGAAGGTTATAAATGAAGAAAGAGTACAAAAGGGATAAAACATTTCACAGAAAACAAATATTGCATATGCAAAGAATGAAAAATCAGAATAACTTCAGATTTCTCCGAGAGAACCTGAAAACAATCACCACAAACATCTTCTGCAGAATGAAGAACAATTACTTTCCACTTAGCTTTCATACAGCTAAGGCATTTTCTGGCGTGCGAGTTCTCCAGACTTTTGGTTTTAGTATCTGCTTCCTTGGGAAGTTGTTAAGGAAAGTCAAAGAAGGAAGAAGATTTTAAGGACAGCATGGGATACAGAAAGGGTGGACCAGGACCAGAGACGGAAGAGGATTCTCAGAGGACCAGCCAGGGGAGAGGGCAAGCTCTCTGCTGCGCATGGGTACCGAGCGCCACGCGGTCCAGAGCTGGGAGCCTGGAGTGTTGGATGTGTGGTCCCTGTGTATCCGTGTGCTGTCACACCTCAGACCAATGGCACAATCAGAAAATATGCTCCAGCAGAATCCAGGACACAGCCAAGAACAGGGCGGAAGGATTCAGAGAGCAGGAACCTGGTTCAACAGCAAGGGACGCCTGAAATGACAGGAAGGGGAAGTCCCCAGGGAGGGGGGAGCCACTGGCTCAAGAGAGAAGGAGCAGAGGTCATCCAGAGAGCTTTGAAGAAGGAAAACAGGAAACCATCAATCTCCTCAGGCAATGTACCTTGAAGAACAGGGTAATAAAAGGAAACCATAGCTGAGTGTGGCTGTCTCACTCCTATGATACCTGCACTCCAGGAGGCTGAGACAGGAGGATAGCAGGTTCAAACCCAAGTTGAGCAATTTAGAGACATAGAAGACACAGACTCAATAAAGGGCCTGGTATACAGCCCAGGGCAAAGCCTTGAGGGGAGATAGATAGCGTAAGTAAAGGATAGAATAAGTTAAAGAAATGATAAAACAACAAAGCAAGATAGTTACTAAATTCAGGAAAAGCATAAAGGAAATGTAGTAATGCAGCACAGCACAGCACGCCACACTGGTTAATCAGATGTGATGCTGGCACTGCCCTGATTTAAACAAAATTTTCAGAATTACTCTTCAGGAAGATTAGAGAAAGGAAATGAAGGAATGATAGTATAAGAGAATTAACTGTTCATTTGCTACCATATTAATGGTATCTGATTGACTAATTAGCAGAGAGCCATCATATACTATTATTTTGAAAAGCCAGAGAAGTGGAAAAAAGAAAATAGAAAGAAAGAAAGAAAGAAAGAAAGAAAGAAAGAAAGAAAGAGAGAGAGAGATGCTTTACATCCTGGAAACAAGGTAACATGAAGAGCTCTTGACATAAAGCCTGCAATATTTTATGATAAAACTCTCGGTAATATTCAGAAAAATGTTATTTTTTATTATAAAAGAGAAAAAAACAGTTTCGAAGTTCTCATTCCCACTGAGGTCTGGTGTTGAATCCCTGTAATCCCAGGACTCTGAAAGACTGAGGCAGGAAGATTACAAATTTAAGCCCAACTTGGGCAATTAGAGACTTAGCAAGATCCTATCTTAAAAATTAAGCAAAAATTTAAAAGGAAGTTCAATCCTAGTACTGCATTAAAGCTAAAATAAAAATTCCAGTTGTACAACCCAAGGGTGCATGTGACACAGCATAGCGAAATAATATTCAGTCTATAAATCCCCAGTTGCACATGGGGGCAGCCTGTGTGCAATCCCACAGTGAAGTTCTTGATGGTTTAGTCCCGGGGTGGCCCCTCCCAGCACAGGTGGGAAGGGTCCCCCATTTTCTGGTAACCCACACTCCATTAGAGGGCAGCCAGTCGGGGGCCCCAGCCCGAGGGGGGCACACACAGCGCTGGCTTCTATGGCTGCAGCCTGGGACACAGGGCCGTGGTCCCCCCTCCCCACCATTCACAGAGGCGCTCGGCTTCCTGTAGCCTCAGAGATTCCTCCTAATCCCCGACAGCTGCCTTGGAAATGGAGCCTGAGTCCCTCACCCAGCGCTCACACAGCCCGGAGCACCTGCTGCCTCCCCAGCTCTCTTACGCAGGCAGAATTTGCACAGCAGAAATGATTTAGGTGCAGATCCCAGAGCAGATTCTGAAAATGATTCTATGTAGGAATGAAATCCCTTGAAACTGATATCACAGAGGTCAGATCAGAAAAATGCAGTGGGTACTGCAACTATGCTCTTTATTGGGGTAAAAGATTCATCATTACACATCCGGCCCCAAACCCTCCCCTTCATTTCGAATACAAGCATCCCACTGTCCTTACCACTTTCCCTGGTAGCTCTGGAGTCTTCTTTCCTGGTGTCCTTATGAGATGAGATCAGAAATACAGTGACTACCATGCCGAGTGCCATCCAACAGAGATGCAGGCTTGAGAAACCATGACCATCTGTCCTCAACCCTCTCAGTCACCAGATCTGACACTGGGCGGCTTCTGCCTCCTTCCCAAAGTCACAGTGACCAGGAAAGGGAGATATTTTGAATCCATTCAGGACACTGAGGCAGCCAGGACAGCGTAGCTAAAGACCCTCAGGAAAGAGAACTCCAGAGCTGCTGCAGGAAGCGGCCAGGACGATGGGATGAGTGTGTTCAGAGCCAGGGGAGGATTCTGAGGGGGATTCGTGGTAATGTGTCTTTTACTCTGATTTTATAAAAGACTTAAGCATTCACCCTATTGCATTCGTGGCAGCTTTATATTCAATCTTAAACATGATTTTACTTTCACCGTTTCCTGGTATTCTCACCAAAAGCCTGTATAGTATATATTTGTTACTTCCTTTACCAGATGAAAGAAGGGGCTCTCAGGGTGACTAGGTAGCTTTTCTGTGTTCATAGAGCTCACTGTGAGCAGATATGAGGCCTTGAAATTATTCCCTTTCAATGGTGACACTGATACAGAATCTCACTGTGTGTTCCAGGTTGGCCTATAAGTCCCTATGTAGCCCACACTGCCCTCAAACTTGTTGTAATCCTCCTGCCTCAGCCTCCTTTAGTGCTGGAACCACAGGTGCACTACTACATCAGGCTAGACAAAGGCAAAGACTATACATATTTCATCGTCCTCCATATAACATGAAGATGTGCTCAGTGCCTGACCCAACCATGATGCTCAGTAAATGAGAAATGACTGTTGAAAGAATAAATGATTAAGAGTGAGTATATATGTTTATTTTTTACTTTGGGGGGAAATATGCCTTTATAAACCTCAGGATCTGAGTCTAATGGTTAGGACCATGGATTACATGTTTTTATCATCTTTGGTTACTTTGTTAGAAGATTATTATATCATGGTGACTAATGAGGTTACTAACTTTTCAAGCTTCAAAACTTAATTGTAAGTTAACTAAAAGTCTAAGCCAAGGTGTGCTGGTACATAGCTCTAACCCCAGTGCTCTAGAAGGCTGAGGCAGGAGGGCTGAAATTGCAAAGCTAGCCTAGGTCATATAGAGACTTAGCAAGATCCTGTCTCAACCTAAACAAATAAACAAACAAACAAACACCAACAGCTGAGGATGTAGCTCAGTGCAAAGGCACAGGGTGCAATTCCCAGTACCACTAAAAGAAGGGAATAGAAAGAGCCAGATTTGTTCTCTGACCCCTGAGGATTATTCTATACAGAGCTGGAGACATGGAGATCAACCCTGTTCCAGAGCTGGACCCGGGTGAGTAACAAGTAAGAAGAGAGGAAAAGTCTGCACAGCCTCTCCAGGAAAGTCACTTTCTGCCCTCCCGGGCCCTAAGCTGCTCTAATCATTTATTTAATCCTTGCAACTGTTGCAAAGTAAACACTGCTCCTCAAATCCAGCAGCAGCTGTGTCTAAGCCCTCAGCCCCTTTCCTCCCACCCACCACGCTGCAGCAACCAGTTCGAAAGTTACACGGTGCTGGCCTCCCCTTCGCTCAACTTTCACAACTGACGAAAGACAGGATGCGGCTGGAGGAAGCCAGTAGACTCCACTGCGAGCTTCTGGGTCACATCTCAAATGCCAGGAGGGGACAATCACCTCCATAGCGAGTCCAGGTAGCCTTGGAGACTCCTGCCCCCACCTCCACTCTCCCCGGATCACATCTTTGTGCCTAGGTCGGGCTCTAGCAGGTTAGTGACAGGACTGTGCTCAGTAGCATGGCCCCGGGCTGCTGAAACTGCAGCACACACACAGGGAAAATACACAGTCCAGGCAGGGACTTGGATGTGCTGGACTTGGGCAGGGCTTCCTGGTGTGACACATGGGCCAGGGAAGAGGACCCAGGAGACATGCTGCAAAAGAAGGATTTTAAAGAATATGAAACCTAATGCTGATCTCAAGAAATGGTGTAAGATGAGTAATGGAAAATAACACAAGGGGCTGAGAATGTGGCTCAGAGGTGGAACTGTTGCCCTCAATGCTTGGATGCACAAAGCCCTAGGTTTGATTCCCAGCATCAGACACACACACACACACACACACAGACACACACACACACACACACACACACACACATCTAATTTAAAAAAAATAATTCATTAGGGTGCACAACACAAGGCCATGAATCCCTCTCAAAATCTGCCCCTTCACTTCGCACACGCTCATCCCATCATCTTTACCACTTCCTGCAGCAGTTCTGGAGTCCTCTTTCCTGAGGGTCTTCCTGAGATGCGATCAAAAATACAGTGACTGCTGCTGCACAGTGGCATCCAACAGAAAGGCAGCTCAGAAAAATGTGACGCTGTGTCCTCAGCCACCTCAGTCACCAGGTCTGGCACTGTGTGACTTCTGGTTCTCCCCCAGAGTCACCATGACCATGAAAGGGAAATGTTTTGAATCCATTTAGGACATGGAGGCAGCCAGGACAGCACAGCTAAAGAACCTCAGGGAAGAGGACTCCAGAGCTGCTGCAGGAAGTGGCCAGGGTGATTGAACAAATGAGGGGAAGATTGTGAGGGGCATCCATGGCAATGTGTCTTTCACCGTGATACTTTTTAAAATTTAAACCTACGTTGTGTTTTTTTATCGCACCCTACATATTCAGTGCCACGATCCAAGTCCAAGAGCAGTTTTGTATGATCTCCAAAATTAGTTTTCCATTACCTTTCCCACTATCACCACGTAGCTCATAACCATTTCCACACCAGAATTTCAGATTTTATCTGCCCTAAAGATGATGAAAAAAAAAAAAACCAAATCTCTCCTCTTTTCAGTTGGTTGATTTGGGCCCTTTTCATGTTATTAACTTTTTAAACAGTGGATAAACAAGGATGAAAATCAAATGGGAAAAAATATTCACTCTCAGCTGTTCTACCAGGAAATGCTACCACTGCTGAGAGGCAGAGCCTGGAAACTGAGCTCTAGGTAACTCTGTGAATGGAGAAACAGAACCCCGGATCAGGGAAAGTAGAACATTCAGTTCCATGAAACAGACCTGCAGATCAAAGAAAAAAGATTTGGATGAGTAAATGAGGTTTCTCTGCATTTCAGCATCTAGGGTCTGAAGATGATTTGGACGCTCTGCGTCTGGGGGGTGATTGGCTGCCACGTCCTCCTGGCTGAAAGTCTCGTTTTCTTCACAGTTTACTTGGATTCAGGGAGAAAGACACATTATCAGCTGGAAATCCCTAGTCAACCAAATCAGAACATTTTGTTTCTATGGGGTCGCTTCAAAGGGTTCTACGAAAAATCACCAGCGTCATTAACTTTAATTAAAAAATAATTGAGCAAGGCTTGCAAATCTACAATTCTCTCTTGATCAAAGCGTGTAACAGATTTCCCAGGATTAAGAATTCCAGTTAGGAGCCAGGAAATAGCATTAGCCCCCTTCCTTCCCTCTGTGAACAAAGCAATACCTCAGCAGATTAAAAAGATGAATTCACATCTGAGTCCTAGCAAAAGGAAGCTTCAGCCCTCCCTGCCTCTCTTGGTACCTCTGTGTACAGGGAAGCAGCCAGGGTTTGAGGCTGGGTCACCAAGCTACCTGCAAATATGCTCTTTGGAGCCAATTTGGCTGTTTTTGTTATGGTTTGATATTGGAACTAGCTGGCATCCTAGAGGTTAACATACAGGACAACCCAGTGGGCACTCTCTGTGGCAAGAGCTGGCTCCCCCTTTAGAAGTCTGGTCTTCATCGCTACCTTGCGCTTAGCCTGTTTCTTCCACTTTTCTTACATTCATGGCCCCAGAGCACGTCTGTGATGGTCAGCCCAGGTATATCTCTGATTGTCCAAGAGACCACTGCCAGGAGGAGGCACATGTTTGTGACTGGCCCTGGGTCCCTGCACTGTGTCCCAACATAACTTATTTAGAAGGAATCAGAAAGTAAATCTTGTGAGTAGAGGGGGCTGAGAAACGGTCTTACTCCCAGCTGGTGTCAGCCCAGGGGTGCAGTGGGATTTCCCAAGCGAGGGGCAGCTGAAACCTGCCGGGGGCCCTGTGCCTTGGTCTGCTGAGTGCTTCCTACTGGTCGACCCCTCAGGTGCAGGGGTTTAGAGATCATTTGACTCTAATATCACTTCCATAGTGTGAGCCCTCGTGAGCATCAGTGTTTGGGAAACATTCTCAGTGTTTTCTATCTCCACTTACGCTCAGGAGTCTTTTTGCTAACTTTGGTTTAAAAAATTAACAGCCAAGCAGAGTGTGGAGAAGCACAGCTGTCCTTACAGAACTCAGGGAGGCTGAGGCAGGAGGATGGCAAATTTAACCTCAGCCTGGGAAACCTAGCCACTTAGCAAGACCCTGTCTCAAAATAAAATCAAGTCAAAAGAGCTGGGGTGTGGCTCGAGGGAGGAGCCCAGGGTTCAATCCCTAGCACTGAAAAAAGAAAGAAATCCAGCCAAATGTCAAGGACTAATTCAGGCATTGGAACATTTCTATGTCAGTCAGTCAGATAACATTATTGATCAAGATGAAGACTGCTGTTTAAAACAAACCAAAAAGCTCCCAAATCTCTTGTTGTTTACTTGTGTGTCTTCAAGGTAACCCCATGTTTAATCAGAAGCAAAAGCTAAGTTAATTATTTCATCTCAGTTACAAACACAATGCCTGATCATTGAAAATCAGCTTTTATGGAATGAGTCACACTGCAAATCAAAATAAATGCACTAGCAAAAAAAGAGAAAATAAAACAGAATCATAGGAAATTTTTCCTCCAGTTTTCAAATTCTATTTCTTTATTTTTCTTTGCACTGAGCTATTTTTCAGCCCTTTTTTTTTTATTGGGATGGGGGTTAGAGGCTAGATGGTGCAGTCCGGGCTTGAACTTCAGCTAGAGACCCTCCTGCCTCAGTCTCCCATACTGCTGGTATTACAGTCATATGCCAAAATGTTTTAAAATGAGATTTTCCTTTAGTGCAAAGATGGGGTTAGAAAGGAAAAATGCCAGGCATGATGGTGTACACCTGTAATTCCAGCACTTGGGAGGCTAAGGCAGGAGGATCACCACAAGTTCAAGGTCAGCTTGTGCTACATAGTTTAAGGTCATCCTGGACTATATAACCAGATGCTTTCTTGAAAAAAAAATGCAGAAAAATATCAAGATCACTAGAGTTGATAGACCTGGGTCCTCATGCTCGATGATTATGAACTCTATGCCCCTAACCTTTTGAACTGCAGTCTAGTGTAAATTTAGGAGCCTGGACAGCTGTTTGCCCCCTCCCCCTCCAGCCTTTGTTTCAAAGAGGCTCCCTTTATGCCTGTGGGACAGGGATCTTTTCTACCCAAATGTTGTTTCAAACATCTTTTCATTTTTTCTTGTGAGGCAGGTTCAGACTAGGTCAGACTAGGATCACCCTTGTGAGCCTCCTGCCTCAATACCACCACACCTGCTTCTAACACAGGCAGGGGACACCTCCCAGGGAGAGGCTCCCCTACAGGCTTTTTCACCTTCTACCCCTCTGCCCTCAGAATCACGAGCGGCGCTGTCGGTGAGGTTGAAGCCACTCTCAGGGGGGCATGGACCCAGCAGCAGGTGCACAAGCCGTCACTGCCTCGGGCACCCTTGCCGGGGAGGAGCTGGCTGAAGTCCTTGAGCTACAGGACCCGAGTGGCTGAAGTCCCTGAGCTACAGGACCCGAGTCCTGGCAGGTACAAGCCACTATCCCGTCCCCTCCAGCACCGGGACTCATTCACCCCAGGCCCGGGCTCCAGGCATGATCGCAGAGGATTATTACCTTCCGGCTCACGGATTTTCAGTCTTCTCCCTTTCACTCTGCCTGACACGCTGCAGCCTGAATTCACAGAACATGATACAGCTCTCGAGGACCCCCAGAGTACGGGAAAATGCCGAGACTCAGGTTTCAGGCGGTTTTTTAATGGCTGGAGGATGAAAGACAGAAACTGAAGTCATGTAGGAGAAGAAAGAGCTCTCTCAGAACACCCAGACATCCCAGCAGAGGATGATTTTCCAAACGTTTGAAATGGGATCCACCATCACCGAGCGGCTCTTTGAGACTTGGGGTTTGGGATCCAGTGAGTGTCACTTTGCAGGGAGGTAAAAGTTATGAAATGGGAAAAGCTTGCTTAGCCAGAAATGTAGATAATGGGAACCCCCAAAGGAGCTGTTGGGGGGGGGTTCTCTGCTTCACAGGAAGAAGCCGTAGGAGCGGAATGAATGGGATTGTTTCGTTACTTTTAAATTCTGAGGAGGCCAAGTTTGTCACCCATAAGGATCACGTTCTTAGCAAGCGGTTGGCGCGTGGACATCGCAGTCCTTCATTCTTCTATGTCCCCTTTCTCCCCTGCCTCTGTCACTTGAAGAAAGTGTAAATCAATAATTTTATCACAGTACAAGACACAGGAATCCAACACACTCACCCCATGGTTCTTGTCACCTCCTGCAGCAGCTCTGGAGTCTTCTTTCCTGAGGGTCTGTGGGAGGCGTGGTCAGAAACACAGTGACTGCTGCTGTCAAACCCCGTCCCACGGAAAGGCAGCTCTCGGGAGCACGATGCTACACCCTCATCACCCCAGTCACGGGACTGGCACTGTGCCGTTTCCGGGTCTTCCCCAAAATCAAAACAGCTGTGAAAGGGAAATGTTCTGAGTGGATGTGGGAGACTGAGGTGGTCAGGATGGCACAACAGAAGATCTCATGAGGCTGAGGCGGGAGGTTCTAATCCCAGCTTGGGCGATGTAATGGCTTAGTGAGACCCCACATCAAAATTTAAAAAGAAAAAAGAAAAGGGCTTGGGGTACAACTCAATGTCACTAAAAAAAAAAAAGAAAAAAAAAGAAACGTGGAGATAAGAAAGCAAAACTTCAGATAGATTACATGATGCCTGAAAGAGTTTTGCCCTAGAATAAATTACAGGACATTATGGCGGTAGTTCAACATGATAGAAGGCCACATCAGGATGCTTACCCTGACAGCCACTTCCTCCTTCTTCTCTGATTACAGCTCCCTCCTGCTTTTCCCCCACTGTGCAAGCCGAGAAAATTCCAATCAGCTCCTCCAGTGTCATCAATGCCCACCCCCCAAGCACCACATCTGGTCAAAGGTCACATACACCCCACATCCCCATATCCGGGCAGAGGAGAAAACCAAACCCTTGCTGGCTGTGGGCTCCTCTCCACATCCTTTAAATAAAAAGGCCACTTTTATTTTTCTTATATTCTGCCCACTTATCGCACCAGAAGACTCTAACCATACCCTCCAACGGCAGGAGCAGCACAGCGTCAGACCCTTGACTCCTCGGCAAATAAAATGATGTGTTCTACCCGTTCTTTGGTGCTCTACGAAAAATTTTTTAAAAATTTTTTGTAAAAGCAGCTTTCACAGCGAAACAGAGTAGAAGCATCAGCAAAACCTACTGGGTCCTAGCTGCGGGATTCACCAGCACCCGTCTCCTAGGAGGCGGAGTGCCACTTGCAATGAATGTCGTCACATTTGCAGGCTGCTGGAGGAGAGGATGACACAGGAAACCTCACCTTAGTGCTCTTCTCCATGAACAGTGAGCTTACTTTTCTCTTTGCTACTGACTCTTTTTTTTTTTTGCCAGGGTCTCACTATCAAGTCCAGGCTGTCCTGGAATTCTCAGTGATGTTCCTGCCTCAGCTTCCCAAGGGCTGGGATTATAAGCATGCACCCCACAGTCTGGCTCATGGTGCATTTTCATTAACAATTTTCTTTAATGAGTTTCATTTAACTTTAAAGTTGAGAAGGTGCATTTGAAATTTTGATGAGTTGCAAAAGCTGCGTTATTATTCCCAAATTTAAAAAACCAAAGACCTACAAAGGGACGCAATCTCTGAGATCTACCCCTACCCTCCTTTCCAGAGGCCTCTGACCCCATCTTCCCAGAGAGACAAGATTTACCAAAGGAGGGGCAGGGAGGAGGCCACAGGAGATGGATCACAGCTAACTCTGCCTCAGAGGAGGACGTCTGGGGACTGCAGGTGAGCCTGTGAGTTACCAAACAGGGTGAGATCAGAAAAATTCACTGGGGCTGTCAATACATGGGGAGATCGAGTTCTGGAGGGTCCCCCTACCCACTTTGAAAGTAAAATTATCAAGGAGCCAGGGGCAGACATTATAAGAATCTAGAAAGAAGTCAGTGCTACCAATCACATTCCCAGCCCTCATCACCCAAAGCTCCACTTACTGACTTTCTAAAGCATAGGGCCACGATGCCCTCTGCAGCTGAATCTAATGGCAAGATGCTATTGCTTCCTGCTTTCCATTCTTCTTCTTGCTTTCTTTTTTTCCAGTGCCAGGGATTGAACATATTACACTCCATCTCCAGCCCTTTCTGTTAATTTATTTTTTATTTTGAGACAGAATTTCACTAAATTGCTAAATCACCCAGGCTGGTCTCAAACATACAATCCTCCTGCCTCAGCCTCCCAGAATGCTGGGGTGACAGGCGTGCACCACCGCACTAGACTCTGGAAAAATGGTGTTTGGGGTTGAGTTCACAGAAATAAAGAAATACCTGTGCAGGGCAAGAGAAAGGGGCCCAGGAAGGGTGTTCCGCTGCCCTCTGTGCTCCATTGTGTCTGCCTGGTCTGTCGCCTTACAAATCTTTCCTCCTGGGAATCAGCCTTGTGGCTGATAACCTCACGGACCCCTTTCTCCAAGTTTCTTTGTTGCTCTGAGCAACAAATATTGATCAAATATTGATCAGCTCCCATGAGAGGGACCCAGGCAAATGTCACAGTTCCTGCACCGAGGAAAGAAGGGGGAATATCACACTGGTGACACCAGCCATGAACCCAAAAGTTCTGAATGCAAAGGTGGGAATTCCTGGTGGGAGCAGCTGTCTTCAGATCGTCCAAGACTCCCATAATGGGCCTTGCAACTGGGCAGTGTGAGTTCCCCAAATCAATGTGTCCTCAGGTCTATGGCATCTTCATCAATCACCATTTGCGTGATGTATTTGTGTTAGGCAATCTACCTCGGAAAGAGAGGAAAAAGGGAAATTTTTAACAATAAACCACAGTTCTAAACCACACAAAGAAGACATAGAACCAGGTTTCTATGCACACACAAACTTGTGGTGATTTTTCCCGAGTAGCTATGATCACAGGTCAGCAGCAAGCCGGTCTAGGGGAACATGTGTTCCTTTAGGGGACTGTCCCTGTGGGACAGACAGTGAGAAGCAAAGCTCTGAGGGCAATCCCAGGCTTCCCAGGCTTGAATTCTTCTCAGTGGTTTTTCTTAAAAGGACAAAAACAGAACGTGTTTATTTAGTCATTTGAATATAAATGCTGGGAGTGGTAGGACTCCTGTGATCCCAGCATGAGCGAGGCTGAGGCAGGAGGATCACTGAGAGTTCCAGAGCAGCCTGGGTTACAAAGTGAGCCCAAGGAGAGCCTGTCTCAAGAAAAAAAACCAAAAGGAACAAAGCAAGCTGGGTGTGGTGGTGCCCTGCTGTGATCCAGCCTCTGGGAGGCTGACAGGACTGCCAGACTGGGAAACTTAGTGACTGAGTGAGACCCAGCCTCAAAACAAAAGCATGAAAAGAACAGGGGGTGTGGCTCAGAGTGAAGGCCCTGGGTTCAGTCTCATCGCAACACACAGAGCGCTCATCAGCCCGACGCAGGAAAGGTTTGTTATGTCCCAAGGACCAGAGCTCTTAGTCCATCTTGAGCTTCTGCACTGCTTAGATGAGGGGAAAGGCAGGAGCAACGTGTCGGAACACAAGGTGGAACCAATGTGCTCAGCTCATGGCGCCCAGGAAGCAGAGGGGGGGCAGGTAAAGGTGGGGACAGTGATACACTTGCTGGGCACTTTCGAGGAGGACTGGCTCCCTGCTGCTTGCCCTGACCCCCCTCCTAGGCCACTGAGCTCTGAATCCATAAACAAATTCATCCACTCCTGTGATCAGAGCCTTTGTGGTCCTGAGAACCCCAAGCCCCCCACTGGGAGCACCACTACACAAGGGACCAAGACTTCACCATCTGAGCTCCGAGGACATCACAGACCCAAATTGTAGCACACACTCAGTGAGAGAGAATTTCTCTCTCATGCCTCACTTTCTGCACCTTCCTCATCCTCCCAAAAAAAGCAGTAGACCTGATAAATTCGATGCTGGATTGCTGAAAACAACATTGACCAGAGGTGCAGAGCGGCGCCGCTCTAACCCCGCATCTGGGCTCACACTGCAGCCCACAGGGGCTGGGGGTCCCATCCTGCAGGTAGCGGCTCTGCACGTAGAAGGAGCGAACATGTGACACTTCGGGTGGGTGATTTCTCTCTGCATGGTTGGTATTTGCCAGAAGGCTTTCTTTTCTTTTCTTTTCTTTTCTTTTCTTTTCTTTTCTTTTCTTTTCTTTTCTTTTCTTTCTTTCTTTCTTTCTTTCTTTCTTTCTTTCTTTCTTTCTTTCTTTCTTTTAGAAACAGGTTTGAGAAATAAAACTGCACAGAACAACAGAAAATAATTTCATGTGAGGTGTGGAGGTTTTAGGGCATTGTCAGCTCATTTCTCCTCTGGCTTCCTCCCTCCTTCCAGCCCCCACTCCCCCAGGTCTGTAAGCATGCTGTGGGAGGAATATTTTCAAAGACAGCAGGTGATTAAGTTGTTTGTTTTTTTTTTTTTTTGGTGCAGAATAAAAGTTCCCCATGAGTTTTCATACTGCAGTGGGCTCAAATGCATTTCCATGTGGGAAAGAATCACCCGGCGCCATCAATCAGTGGCGGGAACCAGAGTGATAATTGTGTGTGTGTGTGTGTGTGTGTGTGTGTGTGTGTGTGTGTGTGTGTTGGGGAAGGGGGAATCAGCATTTCAAAATGGTAAGAAACCTGAATACTCAGCTTCATTGATTCATTTACAAGAGGTAAACTGAGGCAAAGGAGGCTGAACTGAATGGTCACCAAATGAATAAGTGCCAGAGGAAAGAATAAAACCTGATGTGCCAGCTCTGGGCTTGGCAGGGCTCTGTGTCATTGAAGAGCAGTGACATGTGTCCTAGATGGGGTGGTCACAAATGACAGGTTTAAAAAAGAAACTTTCTGCAGTAAAAGACACAGTGCCACGAGTATCCCCCCAAATCCTCCCCCTCGCTTTGAACACACTCATCCCATTATTCTGACTACTTCCTGCAGCAGGTCTGGAGTCCTCTTTCCTGAGGGTCTTTATGAGATCTGATCAAAAATACAGTGACTGCTGCTGCCCAATGCCACCCAATGGAAAAGCAGCTCAGGAAACCACGACCCTGGGTCCCCATCTGCCTCAGTCACTAGATCAGCACCGTGTAACTTCTGGCTTTTCACCGAAGTCAGAAGGAGAAGGTAAGGGAAATATTTTCAGTCCACTTAAGACATTAAGACAGCCAAGGCCACATAACCAAAGACCATCAGTCAGGAGGCAGGGGCAAGAGAATCACTGTAAGTTCAAGGCCAGCTGGGGCTACATAGGAAAACTTTGTTTTGAAAGAAAAGAAAAAAGAGAGAGAGAAGAAAGGAAGGAAGGGAGGGAGTAAGGAAAGAAAAGAAAGAAAGAAGAAAGAAAGAAAGAAAGAAAGAAAGAAAGAAAGAAAGAAAGAAAGAAAGAAACTAGATGGACCAGTGCAGCACAGCTTCTCTGTGGTAGGAAGGGCTTGGGGACCCAGCCTGGCAGGCAGGGGACAGGTGGCAGTCTACACTTTACAGATGTCTTCACAGTGGCCTTGCTTCTCCCTCCAGCTGGGCCACAAGGTCATGGGGCTTGTGTGTCCTGTGGAGCTAGAGCAGGTGGTAAAATTGGAAGGACAGGGAAAGCCAATGTCAGAAATGTCCCCTTGGACACAGGAGAGCCTCTCCGTGCTGAGTCTGAAGCCGTGGGGAAGCCCCAGGCTGAGGGCTTTAAGGTCAGCATAAGACCCAGGCCTGGCAGGTGGAGCAGGAAGAGGAGGAGGAGAGGTTCCGGATCGCACCTTGCTTAGCACTTTGCTTCACAGGCAGTGACTTGGGCAGGCGTGGCACCTGGTCCTGGCTCATAAATGACACTGAGAAACAGCTGCAGGAGCACAGTGCTCTGGGTGACCCAGTGTCTGCTCTGTATCCAATCCCAAGCAGACATTAAAAGATTTCTCCCTGCAACCCCTCTTTGGCCAACTCAGGAATATTAGATGACAGCAAGAAATGACCTGGGAGAGGGGGACAGTCCATAAACTGAAAAAAGAAGAAAGAGAAGGAGGAAGAAGAAGAGGAGAAGGAGAAAGAGGAAGAAGACGGGGAGGAAGAAGAAACTGTCATTAGGGGTGACTGGAGTCCTCAAAAGTGCTTATGTCCTGCTGGGCATAGTGGTACTAGCCTAGAATTTCAGTTCCCTGGGATGCTGAGGCAGGAGGAACTCAAATCCAAGTCCAATCTGGCAACTTAGTGAGACCCTGTTTAAAAATTTTAAAAAGGCTTGGAGATGCAGCTGAGGGTGAAGGTTCTGGGTTCGATTCCAGCATCACAATCAATCAACCCAGCATTCATTCAGAACTCTTTAAAGGTGAGCCGCCCCCACCCCCAGAGCCAGCCTGGGCCTGGCCGGGATCCAGGTGGGCTGACTGGGCTAGAGTCCTCAGAGTCTTCACAAAGTCAAATGGGGGCCATTTAAATTCCAGTGCCGGCCCCAGCTCGCAGCCTTCCCTCAGGGAGGGAAAAGCCCTGGCCTTATGCAAGCTGAGAACCATTTCTCATCCTGCAGACTTTGGGGGTGACTCCCCTCTAAGTGCACCCTGCACCCAGCAACCCTGCCCTGGCATCCCAGTCTCTTCTGTGATCTGTGGATTTTGAAGTTCAAAGCAGTCAGCTCGGTCACTTTTCTGAAGGTCCCTTGGGTCCCCTTCCCGCTGCCCAAAGCCTTCAGAAATGGCCCCTGGCCTTGAGCTTCCGGTCTCCAACAGGTTATGGGAAGTTCATTAAGTGAATCCCAACCCGTATTAATTATTTCTGGCATTTGCATAGCTTTAGGGTTAGCCTGAGGCCAGTGGATTTGGGGTTCCTCACAGCTGGGGGGAGATAAAGACCTTTAAGAGAGGCAGGAGGGGAGGGACAGGCCCCAGGCTCCCAGGTTCCCCAGCGAGCACTGAGGCTGAGTTTCCCCTGGGATCCTGGGTAGTTAGGTCAGTACAGAGCAGAGATTCCCAGGAACCCACCAGGCCCGCCTGTCCCAGGGTCTCACTAGTAACCAGCTTGACACAGACTGATCTAGTGTGTTATCTGTGCCGCAGTCTCTTGGTTTACTGTGGGTGTTTGTCTTCCTCTACAAGCGAGGAGGGATTACCCAGATTTGGGGGGCAGTGACGTTTCAAAGAAGCCCTTTTCCTTTTGAAATCTTCCTTTGGATTTGATGTGCCTCAAATTCCACAAGAAGGGCTTTAAATTCAGCCCAACCCTGGGGTAAATCCTTCTTTTAAAGATAACCTTCTAAGTATGCCTTTTCAGGGGCTTGAGATAAGAGGTTTTATTTTTACTTTTTGAAACAGGATCTTTCCATGTAGTGTAGACTAGGCTTGAACTCACAGTGTAGCCCAGTTGAGTTTGTGCAATCAAAAACTCATGGTGATCCTCCTGCCTCAGCCTCCTGAGAGTGCCGGGATGACAGGCGAGCACTACCACATCTGGCCTGGTAAATTATTTTGTAGGCATATGTCCATCTGACTCTAGAATTCCATCCAAAATGAAGAAAATTTCACCAAGTGCCTTCTTTAACTGGTGTCCAGCTCTCTGTTTATAAAACAAGTAGTAGCTGGGTATGGTGACGCAAAGTGTAGCACTCCAGCACTCTGGGAGGCTGAGGCAGGAGAATCACTACTTCAAGCCCAGCCTGTGCAATTTAGTAACTTAACAAGACCTGGTCTTAAAGTAAAAAAATAAAGGAGAGCTGGGGATGTGTCTCAATGCAAAGGTCCTGGGTTCAACCCCTAGTAGTGCAAAGTAATCCATTAATTAATCAAAACTTTTAGAAATAAATCATGCAAATTCACCTGGAAATGTCCTGAAGAACAGGACCGGACTCTCTCCCTTTCCTCGCCCACTGTGGTAAGCCACCCGCAATTCCAAATCTGTTTCTGGTCCTACTGTGTTAGGGAACCAACTGTGCCAGAAACACTTAGTGATCTTTGCAGCAGCTCAAAGAAGCCAGCATTTTTAAAAGCCCCATAGTCCAGATGCCACCAAAGATGCTTCTGCATGCGTCAGGGGTCCCATCTTCTATAACAGCCCCTGTCCCTGCATCCTAGAGATGGGTAATTGCTGGCAGGTGGAGCGGTGCACACCTGTCATCACAGCACTCAGGAGGCTGAGGCAGGAGGACTGCCTTGAGTTCCAGGGCAGTCTGGGCTGCACTGTAAATTTAAGCCCTGTCTGAACTACTCTGTTACACAAACAAACAAACAAACAATAAACAAACAATGACTTTCTATGGAAGTCAGCCCCTTGGAACCCAGTGCAATTTGTCACTAACCGCAGCTACTCTGTAAGCAGTGCTCACAGGAGTCTAGGTTTAGCTTTCACACATTGTCACTCCTGCATGTTGGTTGTACAGATTAACAGGTTTTATGTTCGCGGATTGGGTTTCTACACTTAATATTCCTTAACCACCGCCCCGACTCCCTCTAACTCCACTCTCCACCCAGCTTCACAGTTTGGAGGCGCTATTTTCTTTTATTCTTGAGACAAAGTCTCACTGTGTAGCTCCAGTTGGCCTCCAACTCGAGGCAATCCTCTTGCCTCAGCCTCCCAAGGGTGGGGAGGAATTTTTTAAATTTTGAGTTGTTCATTTTGTTATTAGTGGTAGGATGTGACAGTCAAGTGTACACTTGCTTGTATGTAAGAAATAAAATAGAAAAGTCTGAGGGATGAAAGCAAGGATGGGATGAAAGCATCAGCTTGTCAGTTTGTCCCAGTCTGGGTGCCAGGACATGCAGATGGACCGGAAAATGCTCACACGTCCTGCCTGCCTCAGCTTCCCCTGGGCAAGGCTGCGGAAGGTGACTGTTCTCCATATGGAGCTCCAGCCCAGGGGAAGCTGCAGCCACGTCTGGAAGAGGTTGCTTCTGAGGAACAAATGCGTGCACAGGAAAACCGGCTCCGAGGACCCAGGGCTTCCAAGTCACACCAGGAAAGCAGGCACGACCCTCACGGCTTAGATTTCTGAAGTGCCCTCCTCCTGGGCCCGAAGTATGAAGCTGACCACAGGACCACGACTCGACCAACAAGTGCAACTTCATTTTGTTTCTTTAACTTTCTCAGAAAAGGGCATTGAACTCAGGGCCTCCCCATTAAGCTCCACCCCCACCCCTTTGCAAAAACTTTTGACAGGGTCTTGCTAAGTTGCTAAGTGGCCGAGACTACAGTGGAACTTGTGATCCTCCTGCCTCAGCCTCCCAGAGTGGTGGGAGGGTGGGTCTGGGCCATTGCACTGGCTGGAGATTCACATTTTTGACCCCTCAATTCTTTGTAGCTTTAGCTGCTCTGAGACTCTCTGGAGAAATGAACATTCTGGGCTCATTCACAGGCGACATGCATGTATTCACACACACGCACACAGAGCAGGTGTTTGCGGGGCAGAGTTTGTGGCAGGTATGGGAATGCAGGGACCAATGGCAGCTTGAGTCAGCCCCTCTGTGTCCTCACTGTGCTGCTGGATATGGGAAATCGGACACTTGGTGTCTCTTGGGTTGGCCAGAGTTGGCTGGCCCCACAGTGAGACAGGCAGGAGCGGTGGACCAAGGAGCAGACTGCAGAAACAGGGAGATAAGGGGAGATGAGTGGCTGGTGTCGGCCAGGCTCAGCCAGGAGCAGGGCTGGAAGGAAACAGGACTCTTAGAAGTGCTGGGCTCCTCAGGGGCTTCTAAGCTTGGAGTAGATTCACAGGGGAAAGACCACCTTCATTGGAGGAAGGAAAGATGGGGATGGAGGCTCAAGGGCAGGAACAGCAGCTGCACTCTGAGCAAGGGAGGCAGTGCGAGGTATGCAGCTGTGTCATGGCTGTCACCCCAGCACTTTGGGAGGCTGAAGCAGAAGAGTTGCAGGTTCAAGTCTAGCCTGGGAAATTTAGTAACTTATTAAGACCCTGTCTCAAAATAAAAGATATGTAAAGACTGGAGATGAAGCTCAGTGGGAAGGTGCTGGTTTCAATTCCCAGTATCGGAAAAATAAAGTCATAGGTAGACACAGGTTTATTAGTATGTGGTTACAGTTGATCTGTTTTGCTATTGGCTGTGGCTACAATTGTTCTGCTTTGTTATTGGCTGTGGCTACAATTGTTCTGCTTTGCTATTGGCTGTGGCTACAATTGTTCTGTTTTGCCATTGGCTGTGGCTACAATTGTTCTGCTTTGCTATTGGCTGTGCCTACAATTGTTCTGCTTTGCTATTGGCTGTGGCTACCATTGTTCTGTTTTGCTACTGGCTGTGGCTACAGTTGCTGTTTCATGATCGTTCTGGTTTTTCATGGAAGTCCTGGGGCTCCTTCCTATTTGATGCCACCTGGGCTGGTCCCTGGGCTCCGGCAACATTATCCTGAACTCAGCCCTGGTCTTCATGTGGCATTCACCCTGTGTGACACCCAATATCCCTTCTGCTAAGGACACCCTGTATTAGCTCAGGGTTTACCTCATCTTAACTTGAGCATCTTCAAAGTTCCTGTCTCTCCCAGTCCTCTGGGAAGCTGAGGCAGGAGGGCTATAACTAGGATTGTTGCTCAGCCAGAAGGCTCTGGTTTCAATCTCCAGCACCACAAAAATAAACAAACAGATGAATAAGTAAATAAATATCTTGTTTCTAAATAATGTCACACAGGTCCAGGAAGGTGAGATTTAAAAGATGTCTAGAGACATTCTCTGTCCGGTCCTGGGTGAAGAAGTAAAGGCTTGGCTCTTCCTTTTGTTTTTATTGTTTTTGTGTTTGGTTTGGTTTTCGTGTGTGTGTGTGTGTGTGTGTGTGTGTGTATGGTACTGGAGAATGAACCCAGGGCCTTCACATTGAGCTATATTCACATCCCTTGCACATTTCTTTTTTGATTTTGAGGCAGAGTCTCATTGCATCACCAAATTTCCAAGGATGGACTGGAACTTGAGATCCTCCTGCTTCAGCCTCCCCACAGTGCTACAGTGACAAGCCTCCATGGTCCCAGTGCAGGAGGGCAGGGCGAAAGGGACAGGCAAATCCTGGGTCTCCACATGAAGCCTCAGGGCAGGTGCACAAAAGAAAAATGTGTGTGAAGTCTGCTTATTACCTGAGGCTTCTGGCCACAGCTCTGCCCTCTCTCCCCAGAGGTCCTGTCCCTCTCTCTGAACCACCCCATGGGGCCTGAGAGAAGTTGCAAGTGGGGTCCCCCAGATCCAAGGGTCCCAGGGGCATTGGCCACGCCTTTTTTCCCGTGCTAACTTCCTGCTATTCATCACTAGCTCTTCCCGGGATCCCTAGTAAACACGTGTAGCACCGAAACACAAGTGGCCCTAAGTGGGCAGCAGTCTCATTCCACAGCCCGGGACACTCGGGAATGAGAAGAGAGGCTCCTGGTGGGGAGAAGGAAGGGGTTTCAGGGCCCACAGCCTGTCCTTTATCCCCACAGACAGAGACACAGGACAAAGGAAGCCCAGGGATTCTTTACCTGGCTCCTGCAGAAGTCACAGGTATATACTTCCTGTCCCCTGGAACGGCTGCTTAGGAAACTCACCCCTGGCAGGGCCCGGTGGAAAAAACAAAAACAAACCACAACTATTTCTCTTTTTATTGTCAAAGAGCAACTTTATTGAAATATACTCATTCACCTTTCTAAAAGCATACAATTACATGGCTTTTAATACCATCTAGGATATGTATGAGTGTTTGCCTATGTAATTCTATATTATTATCACTATTATTATCGTTATTATTTTATTTTGGTTTCTATGTAGCCGAGGCTGTCCTCTAACTCACAGCAATCCTCCTGCCTCAGCTTCCCAACTCCTAAGTAACTCTAGAACATTTTCATCACTCCAAAAACAAACCAGCCTCAACAAGCCATCACTCCCAGCCCTGTCCCAGCGAGCTCTCCTCTGCTTACTGCTTCCGTGGATAAAGAGGAAGGTGAGCCCCACAGATGAGCTTGGGTGTTTAATGCTTTGCTCTTCAAAAAAGGACGAAACACAAAGAACAAATGTTAACTCGGTTTACTTTTCCGAGGAAGTCATTCCACGTGAATAAAGGCAAAACTGTAAGTGTTTTTGACCTGAACTGACACTTTGATGTTTTGCCAATGCAACCACGAGACGGAGGGGCGGGGGAAGGGATGGAAGAAGAATTGTGCCGTGTTCCTAGAACGCACCACCTCCCCACGATGAATGCAATCATTATGCCCTGCAGATGTGGACTCGTAAAAGTAAAAATTGAAAAAGTCCTTCTGAGAGGTGGAAAGAGCAGGCGGAGGAGAGGCAAGCTGGGATGCCCACGCTGAATCCCCTGTGAGGGTCAGGGCTGGGTCAGGGCTGGGGTCAGGGCCATCACCTGTGTGTGGGTGCCCAGCACTGCACAATAGTGACAGACCCCGAGGGGCGTGGGGTCCCAGGGCCCTGACACCCAGTGACAAGCTGGCCCCGAGCTCAGCCCTGCTGATTAATGTCCAGTGATAGCAGCGCCTGGTGGGCCGGGGCTGCAGAGGTGAACTGCAGGGCAAGACCTGAACCTCCAGTTTCCTCCAGCTCTGGGCCTTGTGCTGTGCCACTGTTTCTGAGAGGTGAGGGACTGGAGAAAGGTTTCCCAGGGGTGGCTTAGGAGTGCTCAGAGTTCCCAGCCTGGACTGGAGGCTCGCACATCTGTCCTCTCAGTCAGTAAGTGCTGATTTCCGTGGCCAGCACACACTGGCCACGTTCTCCAGGGCAGGAAAATCCACAGATGTGGACGCTGTCTTCAGACATCTCCCCCTCACTGAGTATGATAGTGCAGATCTAGAGTCCCAGCAGTCTGGGAGGCTAAGGCAGGAAGATCTATAGTTCCAGTCTACCCTGAACAAGTTAGAGACTTAGTGAGACACTGACTCGAAATAAAATATTAAAAATAAAAACAGCCTGGGGATGCAGCTCTGTGCAAAAGCTCTGGGTCTGTTTCACCAGAAGGAAAGAACAACACTGAGCAGTGATTTGGGGATCTGCGAGCATGCATGTGTCAGGGGGGCTTTCCCAGTGGCGCTAGAGAGAGGATTCGGGGCAGAGAGCAAGTACTTATGTGAACACAGGCTCAGATGGCTTTTATTACCATCTATTCAGACACCTCTCCCTGGAGGCGGTGTCCGCCAAGGAAACAGGTACATAGTCACGCATGCACACACATGCACACACGCACACTTGCACGCACATACAGGTGCATGCAAACACAACCACTCACATGCATGTGTGTTCACTCGTATACACTCACGTGTACCTCAGTGTGTGCACAGTATACTCATACCTGCACACACACACCCACACATCCACAGTGTGCACACACACATACAGATACACACACTTGTGTGCACGTTTACATGTGCACATGCACATGCGTGCTCAGTTGCACGTGTGCACACCCATGCACTCACACTTGCACACTTTCACTTGCGTTAATAAAACAAGGAATTTAAAACTAGGGGTAGAGTGGGGTGGGAGGGGGCTGGACAGGAGGGAGGGAAGGGCTGCAGTACAGCCGTGCGGAGCCCAGTGGTGAGTGAGGAGGCGTCTTCTGTCCCCTGCGCCTTGCCTGGATGTTTCTCGGAACCGTGAGAGGCCCAGTGGTGCCTGCTGAGCTCAGGGCCCCACGCATGACGCTGCCCTGTGGAGAAACTTCGGGCACAAGCACCTGTGCTCTGAGGACCATTCTGCTGGGCACAGCAGTGTGTGGTCAGATCTGTGGTTTCCTCTTCTCAAACCCTTCCTCCAAAGACAGACTTTGGCTGCTTCTGCTAAGACCTCAAACCTCTGCCAAGCCCCCGGTACCTGGTTTCTCTCTGGTTCCAGAAGGTCAGTTTTGAACCCCTCCCTTGCATCCACAGGGAGAGTAAGCGCAGGGATCACTCAGCTCCTCCACACCTTGGTTCACTTCTGCTACGGCATCACTACTCACAGGTCCGAGGGCTTCGGTGAGCGCTGAGTGACTTATCGTCAGCGAATCAGCCACCTAGAGTAGCACTTGGTGGCCCAGTAGATCTGAGGGCATTTATCTTGTTTCGGGTTTAAAATAATGAAAAATGCAATATCATAAAGATCAAATTCCCCTAACTATGGTGAGGGAGTAGACATTGTATTTGTAAGAGCTGACTCCAGGCTGTAGAATTATACATTGTTTTATTTTTTTCATGTGGGGAATTCAACCCAGGCCTTGTACATACTACACAAGCATTCTACCACTGAACCACATCTTCAGACTTAGTTTTTATGACTTTTTCCCCCTTTTTTGGGGTGTGCGTGTTTAAAGCAAGGTCTCACTCTACAACCCAGGCAGGCCTCAAACTCGCAGTCCTCCTGCCTCAGCATCCTGAGTACTAGGATTACAGGTGTGCGCTACCACGGCTGGCCAGCCCTGTTTCTCCTGTGTATATTTTCTTAATGTGAAGCAATCAATAAGTAGCACTTTTACACAGATGGCAGCGTGATGCAAATTATAATAGCTCTTTAACTCTGGAGTAACACAGCATTTGTTCATATTGTGTTTAAAAGTCTAGAGAACGTTGCATACATTCTTTTGTCTGAATTATAAAATATCCTAGCATGACTCCCAGGTCTGGGCAAGAGGAGGGAGTGAACAGTGAGATGATTGAAATTTCCTTTCCAAGGGCTTAGAAAGTATTAATTGGTCTTCTGAGTGCCCAGTGGCTTTTTTCCCCTTTCCTTCTTATTTGCAGTGGAAGCCAGAAATCCAGCCAGGTGACGGTGGTGCCGCCTGTCATCCCAGCACTCGGAGGCTGAGGCAGAAAGATCAGAAGTTTCAGCCCACCCAGGGCAACTTAGAGATGAAGCAAGACCCTGTCTCAAGATTAAAAATACAAAAAATAAATAAAAAGGGGCCCGGGGTGTAGCCGAAGCCCTGGCTTCAGTCCCTAGTACTGCAAAATAAACAAAGGCCTCTCAAGCCTATGCCATTAGGCCTGGTAAGAAGAGAGAGATTAGGGCTGGGGATTTAGCTCAGCAGCAAAAGCACCTGCCTGGCAAGATGAAGTTGTGAGTTCAATCCCCGATACTGGAGAAGAAGAAGAAAAAGAAGAAGAAAAGAAGGGAGAGATTAATTATATCTTAGCATAAATAAATCATTCACCTTTGGAAATGGCAACATTGAAAGTCTATTCCATAATATCAGAAGGGTAAAAGGGATGGAAGGTGATATTTAGCATGTTGTGAAATTTGCAAAATACAGTGTGTGCCTCTGTGTTCGTGTATAGAGAGAGCAAACTCTGCACAGATGTGGAGCAGAGGCTGATGTTAACGTTGCAGTCCTGGGTGGCTCCTGCTCCTCTGGCTTCTGATTTCCCTATTCCAAAACTCTCCAAAATGTCCGAGCATAATCCTCTGTAACGCATGTCTCTGTCATCAGACATTAGCTTTCTGTTTCCCTCCTTCCGGGATAACACGAATAATAAAAGGATTTTATAGGAGATGGGTGCTGTTTTGTTTTGTTCGGGTTGCAGTTTTCTGTTTGTTTTGCATTGCTGAAGATGGAATCCAGGGTCTTTCCACCGACTTACGTCACCAGTCCCCCACTTGCCTTAAAGAAATTTTGTGACAGGGTCTTGTTATGTCACTAAGTTCCCCAGGCTGGCCTGGTACTCACCATTCTCCTGCCTCAGCCTCCCAGATTGCTGAGATTACAAATGTGCACCAGGATACTCAGATTTTAGCTACGCTTGCCGGGACCATAGAGAAAGAAGACCTTTCAAATTGTTTTTACACACATATAAAAAAATGGCTAGTATGCTTTTCTTTTTCTATTTTCTTTTTCTTTATTTCCTCAATACTAAGGATTGAATCTAGGACTTTCACACTGAGCTACATCTCTGGCCCCTTTGTATTGATTGATTTATTAACTGACTAACTGATTGATTAACTGACTAACTGATTGGTTGGGTCTCACTAAGTCACTGAGTGGCCCAAGCTGGATTTGAACTTGAGGTTCTCCTGCCTCAGCCTCCCAGAGCTGTGGGTTACAGGTGTGCACCCATCACAGCAGACTGGATGCCCGCTTTTGTGGCGATATTCATTTCTCATTGAGCTGGAGGTGCAAACCCAGCATGGTGTCCTGAGTTCAGCTGTGAGTGTGACATTGGACACCGTAGGATGTGTCCTCCAGTTTGGACACAACTGCAGATGTCACACCCACAGGACCTGCTGGTTCTGACAGTAGAGACACGGATAACTTCCGGTTAGGAAGCCTGACTCCCTTAATGAACTTCACGAAGGGGTCAAGGAAAGTCATCGCTGGCGGACGTCAGCGTTTCTGAGTCTTTCTAAGGGGGAGGGCAGCTGTTTCAAAAGCAAGGAGAAGACCATTCTGCCTCCAGCCATTCCCCAGTGCCTGGCATCCGTCTTTGGCGGGACAGAGAAATCCAAATAGAACTATGCGGGCAGTCAGGAATATTTTTATTTTTCCATTATAAACCATCATATTTCCTTACCTCGTTATTTGTCTGTATCATGTATCCAGTGCTAATTTTCTATCTGTGGCACCCGTGAATTTATGGCTATGCTAATATGTTAATATTTCTCCATCGAGGAAATGAAATGAATGCTTTTAAATGTATTTTTTTAAATGAAAGACTAAAATGGACTAAATATAATAATAAGGCTCATTATGTGATATCTTTCATCCTGAAGATTACTAGAGGCTTTTCCAAACCAAGAGAAAAATAGCCAACAGCAAGCACCAAACATAGAGCTCAGGGAACCACAATTCATCGCTGAAATAGGGCTACGATTGCTTGCTTTTCTGAGCCTCTTTGTAAAAGTTACTTCATAGCGGGGGGAAAAAATCAAGTTTAAGCTATTAAAAAGATAAATTACCATTTTTATTCTCTAATAATTAATAAAATTTGCTAATTCTCTTTTAAGAAGTGTTTTTCTTTTTCTTTTTTTTTTTTCTTGGTAGAGTTTAGAGTTTTCAAGGATGGGATCATTTGGAAGAAAGCCAAGTGCAAAGGTGCACACCTGTCATCCCAACACTGTGGGAGGCTGAGGCAGGAGAGTCTCAAGTTCTAGCCCAGCCTGGGCACTTTAGGCCCCGTCTCAAAATATAAAAGCAAAAAGGGCTGAGGATGTAGCTCAATGTGAAGGCCCCGGATTCAAAACCACCTCTGATTAGGGAGTTCTTACTTCTCTTTCCTTGCTCTAATCACGGTGAAATTCCAAGTTTGCATCCATTTTTCACCCAGACTTTCCCCCTCTTGCACCAGGACCGGCTCCCTGCATCCAGCAGGCCATGCGTCACCGACATCACCGGCGACCTCACCTGCCTTTGTCCCCTCTCCTGCATCACACAGTTGTGCGCTGAACCAGCAGCAGGGGTCAGGTGGCCCAGGGGACCCAGCGGCAGCCACTCCAGCTCCAGCCAGGGGCACTGGCCAAGCCGCGCTCTGTCGCCTGCTGTGAATGCTGGGACCCCAAATCCTCTGGCTCTGAAAACCCCCTCGGGTGAATAGAGTTCTGCCCAAGCGATTCTTTTAGCTTTAGCCTCCAGGAGGAACAGCAAGATGAGACTCCCCACTTCCTGCAGTCCTGCGTGGGCCATGATGGGCCGAGCTCAGCCTTTCCTGGTGACTTGGTGTTGCTGGCTCCAGCACCGATTTGTGTAATGTGATATAACACAGTGACTGCTCAGCGATCCTCGGTCGGGGCTGTTTATCTTTACGCTAAACCATCCCAGACGTGGAGCTTTTGGTTCGTTTTTTATAGCTTCCTTGTTAATCTCTTTCTTTTCTTTCCTTTTTTTTTTTTTGCTTCTATCTTATGCTCTCAATTCATCCCTCAAAATCTGCTAGTTCTGATATTCTACACGATGTGTTAGAACATTAAAATATTAACTGTTATCTGGGCAGCATGGCAGCGAACACCTATAATCCTAGCACTGGAGAGGGGAGGCTGAGGCAGGAAGTTCGCAGTTAGCTTGAGGCCAGCTTGGGCTAAATAGTGAGTTCAAGGCCAGCCTGAACTACATAGTGAGCTCCTGTCTCAATAAATGAAAAGTAAACAGGGGCAACATAGGGATAAACAGCATTTGAGAGCCTCTTTATTTTAAAGATGCTATTTTCAGACTCTAGAGAAACTGTCTTTCTTGCCTGACAGGAAGGTCCTGAGGACTTGGATCTCTAAGATGTGTGCTTACAGCATAAGAGCCCATGTAACACCTGAGACAGGAAGACAAGACTCCCTGCACGATCCTGAAAGGGTCACAAGGGAAAAGTAATTCTCAGAAATATTTTAAGAACTGGGATATAGCCCAGCGGCACAGCACCTGCCTGGCAAGTGTGAGGTCATGAATTTGATTCTGGGTACCAACAAAAAAAAGAAAAGAAAGAAAAATTTTAGTGAAACTATTCCTTAAAAATATATTTAAGGCAAGCATGGTGGTGGCACACACCTCTGATCTTAATACCCTAGGAGGCTGAGGCAGGAGGGTCACCATGGGTTCAAGGCCAGCCTGGGCTACATAGCAAGAACTTGTCTCAAAAATACATACATACATACATACATACATACATACATACATATATACATACATAAAGGCTCAGTGTATCTTTTTTCTTTTCCTTGTGTTACTGCTCTCAACTGTTGGAGTTTCACCGAGCTCTCAACTCTCAGTTCCCAATGCTGCTCTCTCAACACCTGGGCTATTTAATGTGCGTGTGTGTGTGCGCATGTGTGTGTGTGTGTGTGCACACGCACCATGGCAGGGGCTGCTGTGTAGCTCAGGTACCTGTGAACTATGTAGCCCAGACTAACCTTCAGCGCCAGGCAATTCTCTTGCCTCAGCCCCCAGTGCCGGGATGACAGGTGTGCGCCACCGCACCTGATTTATTGATGTATTTAATTCTTCTTTGTAGTTTTACTCATCGGGATGCAAGAAACACAGATTCGTACAAATCCCCCAAGGACACACCGGGCTGCGCTTTGCTTTGGAGAAATCCACACTGGGGAGAAAGGGGGGCTCCCCGGGCCTCTCCCGCCACGACCCAGGCCCAAGCTGTGTGCGTTTCCTCCCTCCCTCCGGGTCAGATGGCTGGAGGCCACACGTGCCGGAGCTGCTGAGGGGAATGGCGTGGGGGGACCCTCTCCTTCGAGGTTTTCCTGGATCTCTCAGAGCAACTTCCCCCAGCATCTCAGGGCCTCAGTGCTCAGCACCCCACCCCCACCCGAGCCTTTTCTGCCAGGGAGAGTTCGCAGCCCGGCTAAGCAGCCCTTCAAGCCCACGGGGAGCAACGGTGAGCAGTGATCAGACCTGGAAGGCTCAGTGTCAGCTGCACAGTGAGTCCCTGCAGGAACTGGAGAGGCCTGGTCCTCCGGACCCTGGCCTGACCTCTGCCCCTGCTTTCCACAGTTCTGCGTTCTCAGCCTCCTGCTTCCGGCTCCCTGTCACTGTCCCAGCCTTCACCTCTCCTCCTGGGTGCCCCCCCCGCCCCCACCCCGACTCAGCTCAGCACCCAAGCTTGAGGCCTGTTTCTTTCAGACCCAACTCTGGCATTGCAGAATCTGGATTTGAAGTTTAGCTCCCACTAGGCAATGTGACCCACTCCTGTCATCCCAGCACTGGGGAAGCTGAGGCAGGAGGATCATCGTGAGTTCAAGGTCAGCCTGGGCTATATAGTGAGACTCTGTATTAAGAAAACAAGTTAAACAAAGCATAATAACAATGACTCCTGTTCAGCTCTGGAGACAGGCAAGTGAGCCCAGGGGTGCCCACGAGCCTAAGCCACCCTCCAAGGGATTCTCCTGCCAGGGTCCGCCCACTGACCATTTGGTCCAGCAGGAAACGGTAGAATCCAAAAACTTGAGAAAGGGACACAGGTGGCAGTTAGGATCACTGCCTCTGGTCTGTAAGTGCTAACAAAAAGCACACTGGCGACCTCCTCTCAGAGAGAGAGAGCAGTTCTGAAGGAAGGTGCTCCCTAACAAACTCGATTTTTTCTTTTTCAGATTTACTCATATGCCGCCGCTTGTGAGCAGCTCCGGCTCTCTGATGGTCAGTCCCCCAAATTTTTAGCTCAGCGACTCAGTCCAACTGGTAACTAAGTATAAAGCGGCAGAGGGGACCGTGTTGGGACTCCCTTCTACCCCATTTCTCTGGTGATATTCAAAAAAAAGGACAATTTTAGCAAAATTCTGTGTGCTTTGGCCCACGTCAAAATAAAGATTTAATTATCTCAATTCTCCACACTAAGCATTTCTTCAGAGTATTCACTCTGCAGTAGAACCAATGAATTGCCTGGCTATTTATCATCTATATTTGCTGGAGACATTGTGGGAAGGGAGGTTAATTTCATGACGTATTTTAATCAAGTAGACATTTTTGAGATTTGGTGGGAGAAATCAGGTGTTTTCACACTTGATGGGGTTTCTTTAAAAAAAATCTTAGTAGGGACAGTTTCACCAGCAATGCCAATCAATTTATTAAATTAGAAATTTTTCACTAAAAAAAAAAATTCAAATAGCACAAATGGGCCTGATGAAGAATTTGCCCCACATTGAAGACCTTTTTTGTGTTAATTTCAAGGAACTTTTATTGCTAGATGACAATTGATAGGGTTTATGTTTTTGTTGTTTTTCCTTCAACATATACATAAAAATAAAGTCTGGAAAGGTGGGAGACATCCTAAAACGCCCAAGGCTCAACTGAAAGTCCTGCGGTGGACACATTTCCTGTAATTCTTGGGGTTACTGTCTTTATCCTCTGTGTGTGGCAGACAGAAATCAGCATCACTGAGCACCCCAGAGTGGCCTGGTCCTTGCAGACTGGGATTCGTGACAATACAACACAAACATTTCTACAAAACCAAATTTAATATGCAACAAACACTCACCATGTAAACACATCTTTAAAAAAATCTGATAATAATTCCAAGGATCACTTACAGGCTTTCATAAAAGCATTTTATATCAAGAATCTCAATACAGAATGATTTCTATGTCAAAATACATTTACACTATAAATCGTTTAGAGAGGGAGGCTGGGCAGGGGGAGGGCAGGTGACGGGGTCTGCTGGCATTGAATTCAATAGCAGCAACTGCCCTGATAAACATTTTTTTTTCATCTTCTACTTCATACATTTTGACAAAACATGACCATCTACCCTTCTATATTATGACTATGTTTTTATTCGCTCTATCGGCCAGATGAAAAATACCGAGACATGATCGCCATGCTTATTCCAACTGTCACCAGCTCTGCAGGTTGCCCATGGCCTCTGCTGCCTCTAAGGGACCTGTTTCTGTCCTGGCTACAGGCGGCATTAGACACTGAGGCCCAGAGCTTTGCAAGCCTGACTTTCACATCGACTTGGAGACAACAGCAAGTCATCCAATGCAAAACTGGAAGGAAAAAAAAAAAAAATCACATAAAAACCACCAGTTGGAGCTTGATCACACCATTTTTATTTAAGAGTCTTTTGAACAAATCGTGTTCCTCTGTGAAAAACTCTTGCGAAAGTGACATGGGAGTGTTACTATTTTCAACCCTGAGCGTTAACACTGCGCACCGAGAAGGGTGGTCGAGAAGTTGGTTCCATTCGAAGTACAAGCACAAGCCACTGATATTCTCTATGTGATCAGGTTTTTACAAAAAAATACATAGTTTTCAATAAATAATGCTTAATTTTACAACTTTGATACAGCAACGTCATACACTGTTTTAACACACTAAACTCTGCATGCTATAGAGAGCCTACCCAAAGACACGACTGCCATGCATTTTCCTTACCCTAGTCCTAGCAAACACTTCTTCCTCCAGCGCATTGTCTCAGGTAGCTTTTTACCCTCTTTTTGTTTTCTGTTTCACAGCAACCGGTCCTGCGCTGACATGCAAACCCTAAAAAAAGGATCCCCCCCACAAACCACTCAGACTTCTAAACAAAAGGGCTTTTCAGCCTTTCCGCTCCCAACCCTGGAGGGGCTATGAAAGTTTAAGTTTCATGTGGCCTTGAAAAATACACACTTGTTAAACAGGGCCGTGCTGAAAACGGCTCCAAAGCGTCAGGTCATCCCTGTCCTGTCCAGGGTGGTCATCCGGAAGTGCTACGCCATACCACAGCCACAAGGAGTCCCAACCCTGAAACACAGGCCTCCGTCTTAAAACAGTCCATTCAAACAAAGGTGTCACAAAAACAAATGCGAGACTCTCTAAACCCACAACGTATGTACAACAGCAAAAGTAGACAAAGTGAGGAATCCATGGTGATGGCGTGGAACAGTTTTCCCTGCGGGACTCAGGGACCAGGCATACTGTGTCTGAACATAAGCTGGGTGAAGAAGGATGAGACAGAGAGTCCACTGTCAAGGTCTATTTGATCAAAATTCTTTCTGTGGCGGTGTTGTTGATTATTATCACTATTTCCAGTTGTTCCTTTTGGAAAGGGCAACGTGACGTGTTTAACATAAGCATCACATTTTAAAAAAAGGAGCCAAAAAAAAAAAAAAAAGGAACTCTTTGAGGACCCTGGAGGAAATTTTAGTTCTGATGCATTGGAGCTTGTTGTCATATTGCTTTATGTGTATCACTGTCACAGAAGAGAAAAAGCTACGTAAAAGAAGTTTGATCAAACAGTGAGACCGGGAGCCTCTCTGCACATGCTTAGAAATCACCCACTGCTCACTGGAAACCACAGCCCCACTCGACCCTATTGCTCTTTAGTGGTTTGTTTACTCCACGGAAAAGTTGTCTTGTTTACAGCTGCAGGCGACCAGAAGTTCCCAAATCATTTACGACCGTCCTATCTGTCCTTGGGCAGAGATACTGGATCTGACACTATCTCTACCCCCATAAAATTATTACTTTTATACATGGAACCTTATGAACTTATGTTTCCCTTTGTAAGCCTTCTTATACTTTCTGCACTTTTGTGCTTTTTTATTGAGTATAAAAATAGGTCTCCTTTAAAATTCTGTTTTAAGTTCACTAAAAAACTACTTGTTTTGTGAAATTCTCTTATAAATCCACTGCATCCACATGGAAATAGAGAAACGAATTAGGCAGCTAATGGATATAGGTAGTGTTAAAAAAATACAATGAAAATAAAAAATAAAGACATGATTGGGGTCAGGAAAAAGCAGTCCGATGGAAAATGGAAGAGAGCTTGGTTTTGTGAGTTTTGTTTAAGCTTTATTATGGTTGAGAACACAAGATCCACAGAAAGAGGAAAAAAAACCGCTTAAAAACCAAAACCTGAGTTGTTATCAAAGAGCAGAATATTTTAGATCACCAAACCAAAGGGGAGAAGGCAGACTAAAGCAAATAACATGAACAGTGTGAAAGAATTGGATATCAAAAAAAGCCAGATCTCAGAAAAGCATGTCACGAGTCGTTACATGGAGACGGTTATTGAGAACTTGGAAATTCTTGTGATACGATATATAAGGCTCATTCCTGTTATCCTCACAGGCCGTAGGCTATACAAAGGGTTTGTGAAACTGACATTCCTCATGGAAATTTTATAAAATTTGGCCCTTAGAATAACTGAGAAATATCCTGAAAAAAGTTTCCCTGAAACTGTAATAAAGAATGTTTTTTTTATATATTTTTTTATTTTTATCTACTGATAAAGTCGACAACTCAGTAAACTATTTTCGCTGGTCTTCCCACGTAAGAAAAAAGCACAAATATAGTTGCCTTAGAAATCTGTTAAAAGCAGAAGACCTTGCAGGAAAAAGAGTATAAAGATTCTATAAATGGGAGAGTCCAAGAAAACCCTCTCTCCCGAGTGTCCACAAAGATACATATGCCCGTTAGGAGAAAAAAGTAAGAATATACATACTATTAATCATATCAGAGAATAAAAAAGTTAAGAGTGATATAATATATTCATATTGAATGACCACTTTAATATAGAGCAAGTTATTCGCTTTATTTCTCAGATTCCTTGGGCAAATCATCTAAGTTCAGACCCAAAAAACTAATGTACATTTCTTGTACTATCCCAGTACCAAGACGATGATGATTTTTAATTCCCAGAAAGAAAAAGAAATCTTGCCTTTCAGCCTTGTTTTTCCTCACAAAAAACCAACTAAATCGTCGTGAAGGCTACAAGCTGCGTATTCAAGTCCCTCCCCTTGATTAACATTAAACAGAAACACCTCTGGCCCAAGAGTTGCAATGATTCTTGTTTCTTGCTAAAGGATAATCATTCTACAAATAATTTGCCCAGTGATAGTCATTCCAAACAGACATAATATCTGCAAAGCACAGTTAAGTACACTGCCTTTTATTAGCATATTTTTTTTAATAAAAAGGATGCGTATCTGAGCGTAGGAACTGGAAATTATTTCCACAGCTTAAAGAATTAATAAGATGTTGCTGGTTCAAGCTCTTAAAGATGGAAATCTCACCGAAATGTGTTCCGTCTGTGAACTAGTTACAAACAGCCGGGTACCCAACCGGCTGGGCTTTGAGAAACGCCCACCCCTCCCCCACGGTACCATGTTAAGATATTCTGTCAATGTTTAGTTAAAAATAAGACTTACTTAAGAGACAACAAAAATGCAATTAAACTTTTATTGACGCCTATCCAGTGGCAAGAATACCTTGCGTATTATATTATGTTGTAGACATTCAAAAGAATTTATTAAGAATGGTTTTCACAATGCATTCATTGAAAGAGCCTTAAATAGTGTTAAAAAGGGCATTCAAGCACCTGTCCTGAGTTCTAGCAGGTTTTCAATTTTGATCGCCAACTACTCCTCTCTTAATTTTCCTATCGAGAATGTCGGCCACATAGCTTTAAAAAGAAATTAATAAAAATTCAGGCCAAATCAAGGCATGTTACGAACTGACTTAAAAGTTTCTATCTCATCACAGAAAATGTCCAGGATTCTCCTATGATTTAAAATGCAAAACACATGTAAAGTCTTCAGATCTGCAAAATACACACAGCGTCAGCTTTAGCACGGGTTCTGCGTTTTCAGTAAGTTTTAGAACTGCAGCAGGGGCCTGCCACTGAAATTCACCAGCAACAAGTAATGGTCAATTAACCGTAAACCGCTGGTCGAAGTATTCGTGGCTCAAATAAAAGTCCCACCCCTGACTGGAGGCTCCTGGGGGTAGGGGGGAGACGGAGGTAAACAACTCCAAAAATCCAGTTCTATCTCGGGAACCTTAACGCCACCGTGAGCGCTTTCTTTTCCCAAGTGTACTTATGTAGGCTGATGGTTCAGCGGCAAGAAGGCGCAAGCCACAAAGAAAATCTGTCCTCTGCAGAAAAGGCTGGCTTCGCGTCCCGAGGTGGGGGCTGGGGCACGGCTCGTCCTGCACGGAGGGAGGCGGGGAAGGGAGGGCTCAGGAGGGACCCGGGAGGGTGTAGGGAAGGCGGGAAGGGCGCGGGGCCCCTCTGGCTTAGAAGTGCCTGCTGCAAACACGCGGAAGCTTCCTTCGGGTTGCGCCAAATCTCAGTAAAAAACGGCGCAAGGGCCCATCTTCCTAAACCACTTCTGATGGAGATTTTTGCACCAAGTTTCAATTAGCCACTGCAAACCTCCTGCATTGTAGACTCCGGGGAGCTGAGCTCCGCGGCTGGCGCACTGGGTCCCAAGGGCCTCCCCGCCTCTCTCCTCTGGCCCCCCGGGAACGACGTGGCAAAGGCGCCGAGGAAGGGGGTGGGGAGGTTTGGAGCCAGCCGTGGGCGAGCGATCCCCTCCGGTTTCGCCAGCCAGGGCCCGCGCAAGAGCTCGGGACAGGGCTAAGAATGGACAAAGGGTGGGTGGGTGAGTGGGTGGGTGGCTGCGATGCCCCTGGCTGAGCAGCCGTCCTCAGGGAGCAGGGCGCGCGGGATGGGTGGCCGCCGCTAACCCCGAGCCCAGAGGACGAAGCTGGAGAACAGAATCAAGATGCAAGAGCCACCTTGCAGGGAGAGCCCACCAGTAAGGAGGCCAGACTCCCGGGACGCCCCAGACCCAGCGCACCCCGGGGAGGCCCCAAAGCGCGGACTCCCCGGCGTGGCGTTTTTCCTCCCGCCTCGAGCCCTGGCAGCTTTCTGCCCACCGGCCGCGTGAGGGACAGCAGCACCAGCCTCCCGTGAGCCAGTGAGATCTGCTGCGCCCGGGCGCACGCAGAGGTGGGGCCCGGAGAACCCCGCCGGCCTCCAGGCTGCACGCTTGCTGCTCGCGGCCAGCCCAGGCGCCCCCTGAAGCCCACAAGGCCTCTGGCAGCCTGGCGCAACTCAGGTCACACTGGCGAAGCCGAGCACCAGCCAGAGCCTGCGGCGGCCGCCGCATCTTCCACCCCTAGGCCCCCGCCGGGGACACTAACGCCAACAACCTGTCCTCTGTCCGCCCCCTTCTTCCTGGTCACCGCGAGAGGCCAAGAGGGGTGGCGGTACTCGCCACCAAATCCACCGCTGCTCACACGCAGGGAAAAAAATTCAAAACTACAAACGGCCGTCTCCACCCTTCGAAAGGAATCACGGGGATCGGAAACCCCCGAGACCCCCAAGGCCGCCGTCCCCGCGACGCTCAATCTATCTCCGGAACCGCGCCAGAACTCACAACCCCCGCGAGCTCAGGACCCCGACCGCGCGCCCCCGCGACCAGGGCATTTCCAAGCCTGTCCGTCCCCAACCCGCTGCAGAACCTTGCGCGTCCGGTGGGTGGAGAGGAGGGAGGGAGGAGGTGAGAAGGGAAATGGGGGTGGGGTGGAAAGGAAAGCGGAGAAAGAACTCTCTCGGCCGGTCCAGCACGACTAGCGGGAGGGAGCGGGCAGAAGGTCTGCTAACTGAGCTCTCTCCAGGCCCGGCCCTCTCCGGCGCACCAAACAGGCCACCGAAAGCGCTGCGACAAAAGCCAACTCCGTAGACTTCCAGCGAGGCTATGGGCATGCGAGTTCTTATCAGTCCCAGCTGATTTATTAAAATTACCAAGATACAGACTCCCAGCACACAAAAAAAACCCCAAATCAAAACAAAACAGAAAAAAAAAAAAAACAGCCAAGGATGTAGACAGCGCGTTGAGTCTGCCTTGCCACCATTTGCTACAAAATATGCAGATGGTCTGTACTTTATTTAGGTTATATTGCACAAAATGAGAAACTTTTTTAAAACTATGTGCCTTTTTTTTTCTTTTTTGCTAAAAATCGAGAATCCAGTTTCAAACCTTCCACCTGGGGCCCCATCCACATATCACAGCGTATGAGATACATAAATTCCTACTATAGTACAGTACATATACAATCTTTAAACTAAGATAACAGCTCTGAGGTCTATATCACCATTTTCAATAAATCTTTACCTACAAATATTGAACAAATCTCTACTATAGCTGTACAAAAAAAAGTTTGCTTTTTTTTTAAACCACAAGGCCTTTAGATGCAAGGATTACTTTAAAATTTTAATCCTTTTTTTTTTAAAACCAGGATATAACGTACCAACAGCATGCTAAAAATAAAAGTCAAAAAGAAAAAACCCAGGAAAATAAAAGAAATCAAAAGGAAAGAAGTGCCTGAAAGTCTTACTGAAAAAACACAGCAAGAATGTTCCCTTTTCACTGTACAAAAATACGCCTGAAAATATATTAATTTTTAAAAAAGACTGAGGTCTGTTATGTATCAAAAATGTTTCAATACCTTTGTACTGAGGTTTAGGCTGTCTGGTATTCAATCAAAGAGGTATAGGGAACAAGTTACAAAAAAAAGTTGGCAAGTAGAAATCACATTTGTAAAACCATAAACAATTTTGATCTCAAAAGTAAACGCTGATCTTATGTCAGTTCACAGTTTTTTTTTTGTAAGCGTTTGTACAGTCTGCATTCTTCAAGCTCCCTGCAGTTTTGTTAAAGAATCAGATGCATAGAAGACATCAGTTTTCTCCCTCCAAAAAATAAAAAAAATAAAAATAAAGAAAAACAAAACAAAACAAAAAACCCAACAACCAAAAAAAAAAAACCCATAATAAAATAAAATTTTAAAAGTTGCAATGGTCCCTTTTTTGTTTTTGTTTTTTTTTAAAAAAACACCAGTCCTTTAAGATCTCTTAAGAAACAAAATCACCAACTCCCTAGGGTAAGAGTTGTGCTGCCAGAGGGGGATTCACGGTAGACGTCTTCCACTTCTAACACCAACCAGCTTCAACAGCGCCTTTCCGGAGCGGAGCCGCGGGTCCTGCCTCCCCTCCCCCGCCCCACCTACTAACCTTTGTTGCAATCACGAATTTCAGGAAAAAGAAATAGTAATTACAAAAACATATTTTGGGGGAGGGTTTGGGGGTTGAAAAAAAAAATCACAACTCCAGACTAGGTAGGCAACTCTCTTGAGAATACGATCAAAGAAGGAAGGGGGAGGGCAGAAAGAAAAAGGGCAGGAAACATTTTAAAACTACCAATTTCACTTTAACTCCACCAAAACAAAAAAAAAATCATCGTTTCCAATTTCTTTGCGTCCCATCTTAGCAATAGCGTCAGTATCTTCTTTTCCTCTCCCCTCCGCCCTCTGAACCACCACCACCACCATCATCATCATCATCATCATCATCATCATCATCATCATCATCATCATCATCATCATCTATCCTGACCGCTAGGACCTCCTCCCAGGGAACCCAGCTCTGGAGAGAAAGAGCCTCAAGCGGGGGGCCTGAGGGGCCCCCGTCACTCAATACGTGAACACCAGGTCGGAGAAGTTCGCCTCCAGCCAGTCCCCCGCGATCATCTCGCTGAGCTCCGGCGTGCAGTAGTCGGGAAACTCGAAGTGGGACCCCAGGCTGCCTTCGCTGAACGAATCCAAATCCTTATCCACTAGCGACAGGGACAGATTCCCGGCCGCCGCGCCGCCCCCCAGCTGCTGGTCGCTGGCGCTGTGCGCGCTTTGGGAGAAATTCAAGCTCAGGTCGAACATGAGGTCGTCGGCGTCGTCTCCCGCGCTGCTGCTGCCACCGCTGCAGCCGCCGCTGCTGCTGCCGCTGCTGGAAGAGGAGGAGGACGACGAGGTGGACACGGAACGCGAGGACCCCGGCGACAGCGCGGGCTGCGCCAGCGGCGGCGGGTGCTGCCTGGTGATGTTCTTGAAGCTGTAGTAGAGGCGGCTGCCGCCCCCCGCGCCGGGGGTCGCGCCCGCCCGCACCTCGTCGTACAGGCTGGCTCCCTCGGGGGACTCGGCCGCGCTGCTCAGCGTCGGGCTGGCGGGCACTTTGGCGACGTTGTAGCGCCTCAGCAGCTGCGGCGGCTGCTGGTGCGCGGGCGGCTGCGGGAGCTGGTGGTGCGCGGGCTCCTCGTCCTCCTCGTCCGCCTCCTGCCGGATGCGCATCTGTAGTTCGTCGTCATCGTCGTCGTCGTCGTCGTCCTCGTCCAGGAACACGCACTTCACCGGCTTCCCGGCACCCCCGCCGCCCGCGCCTCCTCCCGAGCCGTTTGCGCGCAGGCTCCCCAGCGCCAAGTCGTCGCCGGCGCCGCCGAAGTCCCCGGGCTGCGTGGTCTTGCCGGTGCCCGCCTTGGAGCCGGCGGCCGCGGGGGCCCTGAGCTTGGCGCATTTCTTGCTGGAGCCCTTGGAGGTCTTGGCGCCGCCCGCGCCCGCGCCGCTTGCGCCCCCGTTTGCGCCGCCGCCGCCCGCCGCGCTCTTCTCCGGGCTGTGGCTGGCGCTGGGCTTGGCCGAGGGGTCCATTTTGGGCTTTTTCCGGGGCCGGTACTTGTAGTCGGGGTAGTCGGCCATGTGCTTCAGCCGCAGCCGCTCCGCCTCGCGGATGAACGGGATCTTCTCGCTGTCCTTCAGCATCTTCCACCGCTTGCCCAGCCTCTTGGAGATCTCAGCATTGTGCATGTCCGGGGACTGCTCCATGATCTTCCTGCGCTCGATCTTGGACCACACCATGAAGGCGTTCATCGGTCTCTTGATGTGGCCCGATGCCGTCTTGCACCAATCTGGGTCGCTCTCGTCCAGGGCCACCGGGCTGCAAGCCATGAATTCGCCCTCCTCCGTGTCCAGCGCCTCCCGGGGCAGGTTGCTCTCCGCTTCCAAGCTCTCCGCCCGCTGCACCATGATCCGCTGCTGGGCTGGGCGCGCCAACCCGGGCCGCTCGCTGTCGCGTCTCGCTCCCCCTCCCCCTCCTGCCCCTCCACCTTCCCCGGCAACTTGCGAAGTCCTCGCGGCTCCCGGGGTCCGCGGAGCCCCCCCTCCCCCCCGTCCCCCCTTTCCAGGCTGCGCACAGCGGCGGCGGCCGCGCGCTGGGGGTGGGGGCTGCGACCACGACCGGAGAGGAGGCGGCGGCGGCGATGGTGACGACGACAGCAGTGGGGCGGTGGAGACAGCCCGGGACCCCTGTCTCTCTCCCTCTCCGGCTCGTGGCTCCAAGCGCCGGACCCGTGCACTTCCAGGCGCGCGCGCTGCTTCTGCAAAAAGTTGCGGGCTCTCTCTCAACTCGTTATCAGGGTGTCATATGGGTGACGTCACTCCGGCCACCAGCCAATGGCGCGCCGTCGGTCCCGCCCACCTTCCTTTATTAACCAAGAGGGTCCGCCCACCGCCCCACCCCCGCGCCCCGCCCCCTGGGCAGCTTTGCAAAAATGGGGGCGGGGAAGGGGGGTGGGAGGAGGCAATGTCTAGAAATGTTATTTTTAAAAAATCAGCGTGTGCGCACAGATGCGACTCTCCCCGGGATGTTCGAGAATGGCGCCCAGCACCGGACCCTGGGAGGGGCAGGCTGGTACCGGTGCCAACAAAAGGACCCTGTCCCCGAGGAGGTTCAGGGGCTCTTTGTGCACCGGGAACTCGGTGCTGCCAGTCGAGGGGGCTCCTGGTCCGCTCTCCAAGGGCGCACACTCTGACCCGGGTTGGACTGGGACGCTGGGCGCCACCAGGGCGAGGGTTCGCAGTGTCCGACCCGGGCCGGGTGCTCTGGGCTGCTCCCCGGGGTTCAGCTGCTGCCTGCCCGCCCAGCCCGCTGCGCCCCGGGCCGGCGGAAGATGGCGCTTTAACACAGCCGCCTTCTGCGGGCACGTGGGTGCTTTTCTTGTCTTTTTCCAAAGCAGGCAAAAGAAAAAAAATCCACTTGCAAAGCTGGAGAGGCTTTAGGCCCCTTCCCCCGTTTGCATTATTTATTATTATTATTATTTTAGTTTTTGGTTTTGTTTTGTCCCTTTTCTCCGTCTGCTTGCCTTCCCAGGAGCGCGCCTTTGGAGACGTTGCCGTGCGCTTTGGCTGCGCCGCGCCCCCGCCGTGCGCCCCGCCCCGAGTAACGGTTTGGGGGTTTGGCTGGTGCTAGGTCCTCGCCTCCGATCTGGACAGACAGGAACTCGGGGCCTCGGATCCCCACCCCCCACCCGGCGCGTCCCCCACTACGGTCTCGCTCTTCCCAGCTCCGCGCTCTCCTCCCTTCGCCCCTCCCCCGGCTCCCCATCTCCTTCCCAGTCCTCCCTTCCTCTTTGTCCCTTCCCCCTTCGTGGGTCACCAACGCCCTCCGCAGAAGTCCCCTCCAGAAATCTCGCAATTGCGAACTTCGCTAGGCTTCTAGGTCGCTTGCTATTTTAGCTCAGGGACAGAGAGCAAGGCTGAGAGGTGCACTCGAGTTTCCAGCCCGACTTTCCAGCCCGAAGCTTTCGGATCGGCGCGCGGAAGCAGCGGGCGGAACAAAGGTGGGCAGGGCTGCCCGGCGAGGCGAGACTGCGCGGCCGGCTGCAGCCCCCTGCGCCGAGGAGCCGGTGACTCTACCGCGAAACTCGCTTTTCTTTGTGTCTTCTCGGGCCCCACGACCTGTGCGGGGCTGTTCCGGGGCTGGGAAAATAAAACCGCCGCTTCCCATTTAAGGTCTGTGGTCACCCCTGCCTTCCTCGTCCCCCTGACTAGCGCCGGGGGGCGGGCGACTTGGAGCCGTGGTCCTCCTCCTCCTCCTTCTCCTCCTCC